>MQRK01176489.1:435-11380 GCA_001938485.1 Girardia tigrina
AAAATTTTAAATTGTAATAAATGTTATTTTTCTGTTGTATATTCATTTTTTGAACTTTATGTCATTTTGTTCTCAAATAGCTGCCGCACCCTGTATATATATATATATATATATATTGCATCATCTTATGTTGCAATTAAAAAACAAATGGGAATTAAAAATATATTCAAGAAATGTGTTCTTAAACCATATCTTTATTTATATTAATTAACGAATATTTTGAAAATTAATTGTTGAAGTTTATTACTGATTAAAATAATTTTATTAATGATTGCAAAAGTATTTTTAATGGTTGCAAGACTTATATTAAAGATCGAAACACCCTATAATACAGATAATATAAATAGCATACAATCATTCAACCTTAAAATATTATTTATTTGTAGTTTGTATAGTTACTCTATTATTAATAAATCTTTAATTCCAACAATATTTATGCTTTACCGTTTTCTTTTTCGCCATATTGTAAAGCAAATGTCATGAAACAAGAATTAATGCAAAATAATAGAATAATGATGAGAATACTTAGAAATAAAGGTTACACTCACAGAGGTATCTATCAGATGAGAAAGATATTCCCAATTTAATGATATTTTATACATTAATGATTGTTTTTAGTAAAATTTTTAAGAATTTGCAAAATTATTATTATTATTATCACTAAATTACTGGCTATATTAATAATTCTTGGTAATTATTAAAACAATAAACAATGCATTTTTGCAGAAGTTCAATGTTGGTGACTTGTCGGTAAAAGTAAATGAAACATCTGAAGGTCATTTCCCCAACGGAACTAGGGTAGAGTTGTTCTACAGCAGAGAAGATTGTCCAACATTGGATGATTACACAGTGATAATCGACACTCCGGGAATAGATACGAACACAGAGATAGATTCATACATTGTGGACCATTGTCAAACCACAGATGTAATTGTCCTAGTAATCAATTCAGTGTCAACTACAACTAATAATGTTAAATTAATTATTCATAACATTTTAATTTACAATGTATTTCTATTAGATGAAAACTTTTATCGAGAAATCTTCAACAATATTTTCGAGAATAAAATTGTTTCTCATTTTTAATTTTTGGGATGAGTTTGACGAAGAGCTTGACAGAGAAAGGTCTAAGGAATCGATTATCAAGAATGCATTGGAAATGTTTAACAAAGCGCGTGATGATTTTGAGATTTTAGAAAGACATCGAATTTTTTTTGTATCTTCAAAAGAACAAATGAAATATAATGAAAACAATATATGTTCTAATATTTTATTTATTTAATAAGAATTAAATTTATCATTTTGCAGTAGTAACAAATGAACTTTGGAAATATCGAAATAACGAATTTCAGAGATTTCTGAACGCATTGCAGGTACTGAATAGGGATGCTTAATTATTAACATATTTGAGATTTAGATGGAAATGGGTGAAAATACAAATCGGAGAAGATATAATTATCTGGAAAGATTATATGAAGTTCAAAAAAAAATTGTTACTGAAATTGAATCTGTGTTGCAAATCACTCATGATGCAATGTTCGTGTTTTTACTAAGTTCTCATTTTACCTTATATTAATGAAATATTAAAAATTACAATATTATTATTAAAATAATAAATTATTTTATCCAAATATAATAATGTATAATATTCCAATAGAAAGTTTATTTGGTTATTTTATAATTACTTTCTGTTCCACGTTAAAAAAATTATTTTGAAACATATTTCAGACCGAAATTTGTTCGTCACCTAAATGAAATTGAAGTTTTAAAAAATCAAATAAAGGACGTTCTTGAGGCAGAAACGGAACCAATCTACGATAAGTTTATCAAAAAGTCGCTTTATAAAGTTAACAAACGTGTTACGAATGAGGAACAAGAAACGCATCCAAATTTTAGTAAAGATGAAATTATTCAACGAAGAATAACTACTCTACTTGAAAAATTTCTTCATCGATGTTTGACGGACATCAAAGAGAGAATTATTGGTATCTATGTTAATTGATGATAATTTTTATTGATTACTTGAAAGAACTTACAAATCTTAATGAAGATCAAGATCAGAAATTTATAACAAAAATATATTTTCCATTTTATCTTGAACCTCATTTTCCAAACATCAAAGCTTCTAATATATCTGCAATGGTGAGAGAACATTAATTAATTATTCAATTAAAAAATATATTTGTATTTTTGACTTCAAGATTGAACACAATTTTTGAACATAGATTTATACTCTTGACCTTCAAATTTCCCAGAAGATCTGACAGTGGCAGCAAAGTAGTATTGATAAAAATATGAATTCTGCATCACACCCAACGAGGGGTACCTGTTATCATGGCAAAGGTCGGGGACCATAGTAAAATTTTTGGTTACCATGGCAACGGTCTGGATCACCTTAGCAATGCTTAAAATTGATTTCCGTTGTAATAGCAGCATTTCCTGACTTTCTAGCAACGGTTCCAATCACTTTGAAACCATCAAAAGCACCTTAACAACAATTGAAATCAACTTAAACACCATAACATTACCTTTACAACTGTCACAATTACCTCAAAAACCATCAAATTTACCTTAAAAACCATGAATATTACCTTAGCATTATTAAAAAGAGGAACAAATAAATGGGATTTATTACATAAATTCTCAGTATCTGTATAGAAGAATTTAATTGAAGTTTTGATGAATATAGTGGCTTGTAATGTCAAGATTGGTAATTTCAAAAGGACTTCGAAGAAGTATCAAGATACATAGCTAAAAATATTCAAGTCAAGGGCATTAAAAACAAAACTTCGTATTCTTAATCAGATATTTATTGTACCATCTACAAAATCAAATAATAATTATTTTATTGCTAAAGTATTACATGAAATAAAGAAAAAAAGATATCATCAAAACTATCAAGACTGTGACGGTTTAACAGCGCTCAAAATTACACTTTTTATGGAAAATTAAATTCGGTTTTAAAAAAAATCTCTCGATTTAAATTTACGAATTTTGCAAAATTTCAATTCAAATCGTCCAAAATTTAAATTACGAATGACAACTTCTTTATTCAAAAGAAATTGATCTCGATGATAATTACAAACTCTTTATTCAAAAAAAATTTATCTCGTAATTGCTAATTTTAAACTCTTTCTTTTAACACAAAACACCGCGATTAATAAAACATTTTTTATTTGATTGACATTGGTTTTTTAACTTATGCACAATCTCACCAACAAAACACTGATTAAAATATTCTATTCAAACAAACGACATAATCCGAATTTCCGATTGACTTTCCATTAACGACTTTTAGCAATTACTATTTATTTTGCTACAGAATTTTTTACATTGACTCAAAATTCAAATTATTATTATCTTAATCTTTTTAAATTTAATTCCTTTATTTAATTAATTTATTTTGTTTAAATCTTGCAAATGTTCGGTCAAACCAAAATTTCCGCTCCAGATATTAATCGGTTAAATTTTTGTGTGAAACAATTTAAAAGCTACTTGTTGGTGCCAGAGCGGGTGCAGTGTGGTGGCGGCGTCCCAAGGTTGAGTACTTGGTGATCATCTCAGCAAACAGATTTTGTGGTTTAAGAATGACCCGGTGTAAATGACGAAACAATAATCCCTGGAAGTTCGGAAGATGCTTTCGTGTCTAATTTATTTCGCTCTGATAGTGCTTCAGTTATCCAAGAAACAACTGATTTGTTATCTGATTTTATTACAACATTCGTTAATGCCCATTTAATACACAGATTTAGACCCCTTTCAACTGCTTCTAGTTCTGCTTGGTTTATGTGTCTAGAATCGTCAGTATTCCATAAGCACGATGCGTCTTCTATAATATTTCCTTTAACTTCTAATGCAGCCACAATAGCTATCGAACTGGCATCACACCATATGATGCCGTCTTTACAATCATCAATACTCCATATCCTCTACAAGGATCTTCATCCTTAACTTTTTTCAAAACAACTTTGATTTTCTCGAATAATTCGATATATATTTTCTCATCCAATTTTCTTTCACTGAGCCTTTTCATGTAGGAGCATGATGGACGAAGCCAACCAGCAACAGGATAGATTCCTACTAATTGGCCACACATGAAATATAACTTGCGACACGATATTGATTCAGCAACTGTCTCGTCCTTGAAATTATTATCTCTCATCCATCTCACTGAATTCTTATCTTTAAAGACTTTAACTTCCAACACTCGTACCTCTTTATCCATTGAAAGATTTTCTGGTTTTTTTGCATTTAAAAATAACTTTCTCGAACAGCATTCTAATTTCGTCAATTGTGATTGTAGTTTCGTCAACGTAAATGTCATCGATGTACGAGTCGGTGTTTTCACGTACTCTATGATCAGAATTTAAAATCCACTTTAGTTTCAGTCATAATGATCAGAATGATATTTAAACCAAAGCCCATCCTGGTTAGAGCGTACTTTTTACAATTAATGATACATGATTGATAACGCCACATTTCCTTGTGAACGCAAATCTACATATACGCCTCTGATAAATCAAGCATGGAAAATCTTGATCCTTTTCGCCGCCATATACGAAGTTTTTTCAAACATATATCTGCTGATTCACTGTAAACGTCTACATAATCTACCAATTATCGATAAGGCAATCAATTAAGTAAACTAAAATTGACCCAGTACGAAATAACCTACAATTACAAAACTGTGTATGCTACATCAGTCAGTCTTTGATATAAATAATGATATATAAGTATAAATTAAATTTAAAATTCCGAAATAGATCCTAAAATATTTTTCTCATGCTTTATAATTTCTTATTCATTTAGTAAGTTAAAACAATTTTAATAAAGAATTACATTTAGAATAAAAAGGGTAACATAACAAATGGATGTTGCATAATTGGAGTGACTGGTATTACAGGAGTGGTTGCATTACGAATTGGAATGAAAGTAAATATCTTTCCTACGAATAGTTTTTACATTATTTTTAATCAGTTTGTAGCAAAAGAAATTATAAAAACAGGAATCAAATGTGGTACATTTACACTGTGCAGCGGCGGAATAATTGGGGGTTTATTAATGATGGCCGGAGTGGGGCATACAGCTGCAACGCTTTATAAGGCAGGTGCTTTTAAAAGTGTTTATGAATGGATATGGAAATCAGATGAAGCAAACGTTCAAATGATTTATAATGAAGTAATACCATATGATTTCGAATATATTCTTGACATATTATTTAAATTTATTAATGAATATTTTCAATTTATGAAAGAATTTCACCGATTACGTTACATTTATTCTCTCCCAAGAAATTTGTTGTTTGATTCACTTGAAATCGAAAGATACACTGAAATGATTTATTTATTTAAATTCCAAATTTACATTTATTTGTGAATATAATTAAAAGTAAACTTAAAACCTTCAAAGTTGTTTTGTTAGCAGTTAGTATGTGTATCGAAAAGCCTGAAGAATTTAGCATCGTTTATTTTGATTCAACAAAGAGGCACTTGAATGTCCCGCCGCATTCAATCTCGTAAAAACAACTTTTGATTTTTGACACCGATCAAAATTCGTAAAGGAACACTTACAATTCTGTTTTTATTCAACAGTGTGAAATACATTTCCAAAGTCGTCTGTTTGTTAAACATATTTATATTATGTTGTATTTCTGTTCAAAAATGTTGCTTAGGATAGGGTATCTGCTCATATAATTAATGCTTCATCTTTAGATATGTTTTATATAAGTAGATGAATGTGTGATAACGAAATTAATGATAAATAACATTGTTGTTTTAATAAACTAAACTTTAGCTCGAGTGGAGAATGGAGTGTATTTTGGCAAAAAAAATATTTTCTCGTATCGTTATTTTTAGTTTTTACCACAAGCTATCGCGGCTATACTATTTCGGTGAAATTGGGCGGCGTTATCGGAAATTATGACGGCACGGGATATTTTGCCGAATGGATTTCAAAATTCGAGCTAGTGACACGACTGCAGAAGCTGACTGTGTTGGAAGCCATGTTGCCGCTATTTTTGACGAAAAGGGCGTTCGTCGTATATGACGGATTCTCAGACGCAGATAAGCAAGAGTACGGAAAACTGATAAGAGATAGGCGATTTCAAGTGCACGGATTATCGGAAGCGTTTGTGAAGCGGCGGTTGTTTTTGCTGGAAGAATTGATGCAAGCGTGCGGTGTAGATGTAACAATTTCATTGATAAAATCAGCTGAAAATAAATCCGATGCTTTGACCAGAGTTCCGTCATAATAGTAAAAAGAGTCCCAAAGATGTTTACTGACAGTTGATCACGCAATCTCAACGACTCTCGACAATGTAAAAGCAGTTCATGTAGTTCACCAGTGCGGCGTTAATAGAACGATTTTTTCAGTCCCCAAAATATACGACATTGAAGATGAAGGGATGGTATAAAAGATGGTAAAAGAATGTGATCATTGCTTGTAATAGATCCAAGCCCGGTACAATCGAATAAAAGCGAATAAGGAGTGTCGAATAACTGGAAACGACTCGCATGTGATATAACTCATTATGGAGGCGCGATTTATTTCACGTATGTAGACTGCGGTCCAAGTCGTTTTGCAATTTGGAAACGGGGAAGAACAAGAGTGCTGACTGGGTAACGCATATTTTGGCCGAAATATTCAGAACAATTATGCGACAAGGGTAAGTGTTTCCGATCGGATAAACTGCAACACCTGTGCATAACGTGGAATGTCGTAGTTAGGTACCCCTGTGCTTACAGACCATTTAGGAACGGTATTGTTGAGAGGAATCATCGGACGATAAAGAGAATGCAACAAGGACTAAAGGTGATGTGTTGGATATGATGTTCTATTACAACTTACACAAAAAACGGGACGGATGGCAAGTCAGCTCCCAGTAATGGAACCTATCGGTACGATTGGCGATTCCCGATGGTTATGTCGGAAAAAGGATGCTATGATGAGTGAGTTCAAGGTTGGTGAGCAGCTTTATGCGAAGCACGGTGAGGCACGGTGTACAGCTCGATGCAAGAGACGAGTTGTGTCGAATATTTACTCCGGAACGTCGGTTGACGTGGATGGTATTCCAAGGCATATTGTAGACTTGAGGCACGTGTCGCCAAAGTGACGACTTACGGAAATTGGAGATGCATCAGAGCGGAAAGAAGAGTTTGTGACTGTGTACGAAGAGATGTTGGTCGACGGTACCCCGGACGGTTCGAGTAATCCTGCCTTACTGGGTCGACCACTGACGAGCCGAAGACCGCTCATTTGGTTTGGCGACTATGTAACATGTGATGAGGAGATCGCGGGGGTATGTGATGACGAAATTAATGATAAATAACATTGTTGTTTTAATAAACTAAACTTTGGCGCGAGTGGCGAATCGAGTATATTTTGACAAATAAATTTTTCTCGTATCGTTATTTTTAGTTTTAATTACAGGATGATTCATTATTTTACTTTACATCTTATTTTGACTTAATAAAATACCCTCCATTTATCTAAATTTTATAGAAATGTACTTTGTGAACATTACAGACTCGTCTCTTTAAAAAGATTCCACTGAAGGTATATTAGTGTTCTTTTTTTATGTTTGATTAATACTTATTATTTATTCAATTTATTATCGTATTATGGTATACTTATAGGTTATGATTTGCGAATTATTTTAATTATTCAGTATATTGAGATGATACGAGGAAGTTATTCGCGGTTTCTGGAGAATTTTGAGAATAATCTATCTGATTTATTTAACAATGAAGAAAAAAATATAAAATTGAATGAAATCAAGTAATGACATTTTTGGTTATTAAATAATTTGTTTTATGTTTTAGAGTTAAAATGAATGAAATAAGAACGAAAATGAATAATTTTGAAAAGTTTGTACCAAAATGATGTTGTATCAGACAATGTCTCTTCATTATCAAGAAATAATTTAAGGGAAGATATGCTCTCTCATTTCTGATTATATTTTTTTCTTAACTATTTTAGTTTATTTCATTAAACTTTGACTAATTTTTTAATTGTTCAATCATTTATTATTACTATTATTTGAAATATTTTAATGTTAAATATCGTTTCTTCAAAATGAAATTAAATCTTTTTACGAACTTTTTATTTTAAGACTCATGAATTCGAATAGAAAAAATAAGACAACATTTAAATCTACATACACATGATTTCCGCTATTAGATGAAATAGGCCTATCCCCCAGGAGAGAAAAACAAATCCTGATATGATGCTCTGGTCAAACGATCAAGAAAAAACAATTTGCTAAACATTTAACACTAAAAAATTAACAATTGTTTGGATTTCTCATGGCAATGATTATCGACATTTTATCGATCTTATACAGAAATAACTATAGTTTCTATAGAGCCTGTATACATAGATAATAAACGATATTGACAAGAAATGTCAACGTTTAACAGAATAGATCGGTCGGATCGTGTCCGATACCGCAGTACTCAACCTTATATCGCACTACTGATCAACACGACCCCGCCAGTTAAGCTGACCGGTATCGTGCGAGTGGGTCGACTGTAACTTCCTCCATCCGGGGTGGTACTTGCTATCATATGGGTGATACTAGCACACCGACGAGCTCCATGGGTCTTCGAGCGTTATCGACACATCCGATCATGACCATTGGGCAAAATCTCTCCGCACGATAAAAGAGCGCCGACTGCCACTGATCGATTTCGTGGCCGGCACTTCACCTCCACAACAGCATTTTATTTAAAACCACAAAAAAAATCACCAACACAAATTGAAATTATGAAAACTGTGACATTCTAACAAATTCTTGTTTATTTTATTATCTTAATGTTTATATTGATATTTGATTTAAATTTACTTTTGCAAAATTTAGTTTTAATTTTTTATCAAATATTTTATTGAATTTTTTTATTTTATTGATTTTTATTGTTTCTAAATTCCTTTTATCTTCTAGAAATAATTTCAATGACCTATAATTTTCGATTTACAAAATTTTGTGTTCCTATATTTATTCTACAAATTTTTACCACCAGGCTCTTGAATTCTTAACATCTAAAAAGACTAAAATTTATGCATTGTTTATTCAATAAAAAATAACGTACTGATAACTTTACAAAATTCGCTTGTTAAAATAACACATTAATAAAAAAAATAAATTTGTCGTATGTCCTTGACTAAACAGCACTCACAAAAAAACTTACATTTTAATAAACGGCGCCCTTGATTAGTTGACGCAAGTCAATGAATAAAATTCTTTCATTTAATTAAATTTTAAGAAAATTTCATTTTTCATTATTTAATTTTAAAATTTATTCAAATACAATGTCGTTTTCATTTTTATCATCAGTTTCTGTCATTTTACCACATTCCTCAATATCTATCTCTACATCTTCATTTGTAGGTGAAGCCCCATTTTTGATAAAGGCGTTTGATTAAAAATGGTAGTAGAATTGCCGAAAAATTTATTAGAAGAAAACTTGTCATCATCAAACTGTTGCATCCATTCTACTTTGGGAAACATTCAATTGTTTTCCAGCTAATTTTTCCCCGATACCACTAGCCAATCGAACAGTTTTTATTTTGAAGTCAGTTGAATGCGCTTTTTTCATCATGGGGTTTTAAAAAATTTTATTGAATAAATACTTATTATTAAAATATTTTATTTTGATTTTTTTCATGGATCAAAATATTTTTATAATTAATATTTTTAAATTTTCGATTGTACAAAATCAAATACGAAATTAGAATTTTGATTTTAAATTTAAAAACAATATATCAATTTAAAAAATCTCTTAATTAAACCTTTCTTAATTTACCAATTAGAAAAGTTATTAACTTTCTTGTAAGAAACCTAAATTTTAAATGATAAAATCTCATGTTAAAAATAAAAATCTCCATTTAAAATAATAACAATTTAAACAATTTTTTGTGATTAAACAGTGACATTGATTTAAATAAACAGTACCCTATATTAAACAATGCTCACAAAATCCTTGCATTTTAAGAAACAGTGCGTTGTTTATTCGAGGAAATTCGGTATATTACATTATAAAATTTTTAAAAATCTCATTTGAAATTTATTCTCTATTGCATGTTAAAAGATTTTTACATCAGACGGAATTCATGAAATTTGTGATGTATCACAAAGTAAAATTAATGAATTAACTTATTTTTTAATCAACATAATAACGATTAAAAAGACAAAACAAAAGCTTCGGAGTAAAACATATATTTTGAAGCGCTACAATAAGTGACAGTTCCAGTATCTCAAAACCCTGGTCGGTTGTATTCTAATCGTACTTGTAAGTCAAACCTACCATCCGACCCTCTCCCAATAGATCTCGACAAGGACTGCTTATATTTTTGGTAAATATTCGAATCCGACATACCTTTACGAAGATATTGACCCCTGAAATAGTAAGAAAAATTAATTAATGAACAAAGACCAATCAATAAAATTTACCATTATTCAATCCAGCTGCTAAAAATAAAATTTTGTTTTGCTGACTAATTCAGTCCACCAATTTTCTGTGTCCATTTCTATTGCGAGGATGTGCGTGTAAATGGAAAGAGGTTCGAGGCGCACTCGATGATTACGTATATTGCAGCAATGTGTTGCAGATCAATGCTCGAAAAAAGAGAGGATGAGAGAGCTTAATCCCATTAGTTCATTATACGGCTCCTTTAGTTTAAATGTTACAATCGGCTGTGTGAAAAAGCCATTTTAAAAGAAATTTTAGTCAAATTTGGATGAGTCCGGCCTTTCCATACTGCTATTCCAGCAGGATTGAAAGACGTAATTAAATTAGGCATTATCTTTATTAGGTTCATGATTAAAATTTGAAGTCATAATTTTGTAAACTTTATTTCTACTACAATTTTCATTATTGAAACAAATTTATGAGGAACAAAATTTTAATTACATAATCCAGATCTAAAAATTCTAAATATAAATAATAAT
>MQRK01176492.1:13723-24072 GCA_001938485.1 Girardia tigrina
ATATATTTATTAATATTTCCATGGAGAAATGAGTTATTTCTATTAAAGTGTTTAAATTATACTTTCAATAACCCTTTTGATGAAGACCTTGCCAAAATATTTTGACTTTTAGTTTCAAATTTGATTTAAAAATAAAATTTGAAGTACTTCTTTAATTGAAAATTTGTTACAAAAAACAGATTTTCGATATTTTAACTGTGAATGACATTTAACTTTTTGCCAAATTGAAACAAATTTTAAGAACTTTCAGTTGAATTATTTTTTACAAATTATTTTTAATTTAACCAAATTTAAAGATAATTTTAGCGAATTTTCCTTCATATTACTTTAGTAAATTACTAATTTTTATCTTTTCATCAAAGAATATTATTTTTTGACAAATTCGTCTTTATTTTGTACATATAAATGTATAAAAAACTAAATAAAATTATCTGAATTTTTATTGTGAGATGTTTATTATTATATTTAAAATGGCTATTCTTTAGTATATTTGTAGTTTTAATAACTTTTAATAATTTTAACATGAATTTTATCAAAAAATAATGTAGAAGGTAAAATTTAAATATTAAATATATATGTTTAAAAAATGAGGAAAATTACAACAATCAAAAATAGTAAAGTTACAAAAGTTGAAAAAAATTTTGTAATTGCAAATGCAAAAAAGTAATTTGCCAAAAGTAAATATTGTTGGATTGTTATCAAATGTTCAAAACACAATTTTTATTAAACATTATGTTGTTGTGTCTGATAACTTAACAATTTAAATTCCAAGGACTTTGTATAATTTTGAGCATCTTCTTATATATAAATGGGACATTCTTTCCGAGCATTTCTCAGTGCACCATGCAATCCCAATCCCACCAAACTTCTTCTTCTTTGGATAAAGGTCCGGCTTGACTCTCGGCTTTGGTGTATCTCATGGAGCCATCCACTCATTTCTTTGCTTCATATTTATGTATAGGTACAATTTCTCATCTCCCGTGATGATTCGGTACGAAAAGCATTGTTTATGAGAGCGCGTTGCGCGATGGCGAATGAGATGCTAGGAAGCAATTTGAAGGCGACTTTCTTTGTTTGTTTTTATTGAGCTCGTGAGGCATCCATGCTCCAAATTTTTCGGTAAATCTCATTGAATGAAGGTGATTGAAAAGTGTTTTATGATCGCAGTTAATTTTATCTGCCAATTTAAGACTGTTTTGGCAACCGTTATCCTTCTAAATTGATTTGAGACGTTTTTTATCGAATTCAGAAGGCCTTCCGCTGCGAAACGTGTTATCGACGTCAAAAGCACCATTTTTGAACTTTAAAAACAATTTCCGTGCTGTTCACTCGCCTATGACACTTTCTCCATACATATTGCAAATGGCTCGGGCTGCTTCGACAGCTTTTTGATCTTGATAAAAAGCAAAGAAGAGCAGGTGTCGAAAATGTGGATTTTTACTTCCTGGGTATTCCATTTCTAAGTCTCAAAACTAATAAAAATTAAGTAACTCAAAATTACAATTAACATAGTTATTTAGAACAGAAAGAGTTCTATCGAATGAAGTCTTATCCTTTGTCAA
Organism: Girardia tigrina; assembly: GCA_001938485.1. NCBI lineage: Eukaryota > Metazoa > Platyhelminthes > Tricladida > Dugesiidae > Girardia > Girardia tigrina. The sequence continues at coordinate 15,286 of MQRK01176492.1, forward strand.
ACAGCAAACAAATCGTTATCTTTTGGTGTAGGGTTTCTGGTACTTGTAATCTGGTATCTGGAGTTAAATGATGCACATGATGCATAACCGAGAGAGCATTTAATTTCCAATTTTATTTTGTAATCTAAACACGCTTAATAGGGTTTTCGAAAACGGGTCTCTCGAAAACCCTATTAAGCGTGTTTAGATGACATAATAATCAATTGATGACATAATCACTGTTTGCCTATATAAGCAGATTTAAAATTTATTTTGTAACTGATTACAATTTCACATCATTACTAAATCCACGTGGATTAACTACTAAACTTCTGAACAATAAATGTTTTTCAATAAATGTTTTATTGAAAATTTTTGGCTGACACCTATTGTATTCTTTTTTGAGCTTATAAATATTGTCATCCATAATAAAAAGTTTGCATATATGTTTGTTTCTCTTTGATTTACTTGAATTATAGTACTTAAAAACTTTCACATTTCATCTCCTAAGAGGTTTATTGTACTTCATTATACGTTGCTCACTGTAACATAATCTGTGAAAAGCATCAACAATAACATGATCTTACCCCTTCCAATACTTTTGAGATATCATAAACTTCCAGTTCGGATTTCCATACACATAATTAAGTATTTTTTTGACTATCTCATTTTAGAAACCATTTTAGACATTCATGGTCAGTTTGAACTGTAAATTTTTTCCTAATCAGTAATGCTTAAATTTTAAAGCAAAAAATTAAAAACAAATCTTATTCTAGTAATGAAATATTTTCTATGGTTTTAGGTCAATTCTTTTATGCAAAGGTCCCTTATCAGAATTTTCGGATGTATCTGTATCGGGAATGTAATATTCATCACTTATCGATAAGACTAACACTGTTTGAGAAGAGAGTGCTCATTTAAGTCTTTTTAATTAATTAATTTTATCATCATCCGAGTTAAATTTGACATCTTTGTGAGACATTCGAGCTCCAATAACATAGTAAATTTATTGATAAAGCGTTCATAATCATTACCCAGGCCTAAAAAGGACTGCATTTTTAGCATAACTTGGTGTATACTATTTTTTGATTAAGTCTGTTTTTATTTTGGCTTTCATTAGCAACAATATTACGACCCAGATAATGTACTCTTGTTTTCAAAATATCACACTTTTCTGGTTACAGTTTGTGGCCACCTTCTTTGATTCTCAGAAGTACAAAGCTTAATTGATCAATATGTTATTTTATGGTTCTTGTGAAAATCAGTACATTACCTAATCATATTAAAAATTTCATACATTTTGCATTTCGAAACATTATATTCATCTTTTTCTGGAAGGTTGCCAGAGCAGAACATAAAACAAGGGGCACTCTTGTAAATTCAAACTACCCATGTTTTGTTTTAAAAGCCGTTTTATTTCTATCTTCATTTGTTACATGGATTCGATAATTACTCCTAAATAAATCTAAAGTAGAAAAATAATTCGCTTTTCCAAGAGCATCAATTATTTCATCTTTTGCTGGGATTGGACAATGTGGGAGTTTTATTTTAATATTTTAACTTCTATAATCTACAAATAATCTTTTATCGTTTATCTTTTTCATCATTGATTGTGGAAAATTCCATGGTGAATTAACTGACCTTTCAATTGTTACATATTCACGTTCCTTCAATTAAGAATTTACCACTTCCTCTAATCCGATTGCTATTCTTCTAGGCTTAAAGGTTATAATTTTTGAGTATCTTGTATCAATTTTATGCTCGATGACATTAGTAAGATCAACATCTAATGAATATTTGATAAATATATTGAATTTTAAATGTTTGCAAAAGCATTATTCACACATTTCAAAATTGAACGTAAGTAAACATATAAAATTCAAAATGTATTTTACAATAAATTTCCAACCTCATTTTAAATGTGTTCCGCAACATACATAAAAGATACATCACGTCATCTATACAAACAAGTCCCAGAACAAAGTCTTAATGAGGGTGGAAGTTAAGTTGCTGAACCCAGAAAAGTTTGCAATTATCGACACAATTATTAATGGATTGCGTAATCATTGGTTGCATATTTAAGCAGATTTAAAATTCATAATTTCTTTATGACCTGACGAGGACGGTTATTCTGTTGAAATTAATAGTGTCTAAGGAAATATTTTTCTTGTGAAATTGTGTCTTTATTTTCGAAAACTCATTTTATTATTGTTATTTAAACAATATAAATTCCGAATTTGAAATATTATCATAATTATAAATCCTAATATAACGCATCTTTATGCCAATTTTAACATAAATCATCAACATTGCATTTATCCTTTTATTAATCTTAAATATAAGAATAAAAGTAATTTAACAGATTAATATTTATCTAATTAACAAAGTTTGAAACCATTCTAAGTAAATTTTATAACAGAAAAAATTATGATAAATTTCAATATGAATTTTTGAAAAAAATATAAGTGTAATATAAAAATATAAATATAAATTTATAATTTTCGCAGTTTTACTCTTGGAAACATACATATAGTGATTGATCTTAGTTATTGATGCAAGTCTAAGATACCCCTAGATCACTTAAGGTTAAATGATAAAATGCTTAAAATTTGAATTAAAATTTAGACGATCTAGAGTTTCATGTCAAAGTTTATTTTGAGTCATGTAGCATGATCTTTAAAAGGGACGATGCGATGTGGGTCGCTCATTGCGGGGAGTACTGAGAGATATTTTTATTCTGTTTCTAAAAATAAAGTTTTTTTTACCGTAGTTACATTATTTATTTATTTATCTAAATTTTTTTATTTTTTTATTTATTTGAAAGAAAACATTTTATACGTTACATTAATATAAAAAATATCTCATCGTCTACCAACAATATGGTAACATTTACATAGAAAAATACAACTTACATTTCATAAAGATACTCGATAATAAAATATATTCTTTTATTCAAAATATTTTGATTAATTTATGATATTTATTCACTGAAATGTTGAAACAGATTGTTGAAACAATTTTCATAAGAATTAAATTTATTTTATTATTTTATTATTTATCTATTTATATATTCTCATTTCTCCTAATACTTTTCTAAGTGAAAAAAAATTGAACCAAGTTGTTATTTAATTATATTTCTTATAAAAAGTGTGAATTATTTTATTAAAATTAATAAAAATTCAATCCACTGCATTTTAATTACATTTAATCCATAAAATAAATGAATATAAAACGATCCATCAATTTTAAAATAAATAATTAAACTTTTTTATTATTTTTTCAATATTAACAAAGGTCGATATTAATTAAAAAAACTTCTAATTTAATTATTAAGTTTTCTTCTGTAAAAATATTCTTCTATTTCAGCTGTTGCAAACAGATTGTACTAAATTAAGTTTTATGTTATTGATTTTTTACAAAACTCGACCCGTAAGCTAATAGAAAAAAATGAAGCTCAACATTTTTTGTAAAAAAATAACATATTTCACATTACAAAATAGCATGACGCCCTAATAGCTATAATGGGTTTTTTGAAGTCTGTTTAGTGTCAATGTATTAGTTTGCAGAGTTACATTATCCCGCCTTTCCCTTCAAGTATATCCTTACATTGTCTTCTTAATGTTAAGAGGGTCTCTCATTAGTCTCCATTCAACGTAAGAAAAAGAAAATTAAATTTTGTAATACAGTGAAAGGCGCATATAGTGTCCACATCCGTCCAAGCCAGATTTTTTAAAATATTTTTTTAAAACTATTTAAATTTTGATCAGCGAACTAAAAAACAACTAATTCCTTATAGACAACTTAAGTATAGCGGACAAATCTGGCTGGACGGATGTTGCACCTATAAGCGGCTTTCACTGTATTTGTACAAAATATTAAAATTAAATTTTAACGTGAATTAGGAAAAGAAGAAGAAATGTTATTCAAATTTCGTTTATAATAACTTTCTTTTTCCTTATCTATTGATTACAATTCTATATTCGGATATCGCTGTAACTAAATAACCTACATTTTGATCTTCGGCGATACAACTTGATCCACAAAACGCATGTTATTTTATTACCAATAAACTCAGAAAAATAGGAAAATATAACAAACAAAAATTTTCTTCTAACATTTGTAAATGAGAAGGTGATCAATAAAAAAAGGTAAAATTGAAGAAACATTTAACTTATTATAATTTAAATCAAGAGGATGAAGAAGTTGAAGATGAATATGAAGGAAATGACGTCCAACACAGTACTTGAAAAGGTCTTTTTCATTTAAAATTTTTTTGGAGAATTGCAATACCTAAAAATAATTTTTTTTGATTTTAACCAATTTAGATCTGACATTGAATGAAAATAGATAATATTTAAATTACAAATCGAGTTGATAAAGCTTGTTATAAAATTTATATCGTCTGGAAGTCAAATATTTGGAAGACGGAACGTGTAAAATTGATTCATGAAACAAAACGTACTAAGATCCATCATTATGAATATTAACAACATCAATATGATTTTTAGAACATTCATTAATATCACAAGTCGAATTGTAGTTATAGCAATTATTCAAACCACTTTCCTTATTCTGCACTTTTTCTGGAATAATATATTTCTGTCATCCTAGTTTTTTTTAAAATAAATAGGAAAATAATTATTGTTAAGAGAACTCACACATTTGACAGAACATTTATTACATTCACAATTTTTATCATCTTTATGATGATCAATAGTATTGCTTTCACTATAATCCATCACTCAATTTTCAATATCTCTCATTATAATCTGAACTATACTTGATTAGACTATTTTATTTAAAAATATTTAATTTAAATTTGATTGGCTAGAATAAAATATTTTTATAGTTATTTTTAAACATTAATTTGATTTTAATTATTTAAAACTTTACAAAAATAAAATCATTAAAATTATTTAAAAGTTTCAATAATAAAAACTAAGAATTTGAATATTAAACCTAAATTTAAATGAATTAGTTTCAGATTATAAAAAATTAAATATTGATAATCCATCTGGTTAGGAGAGGCACAATCCCAAATCAACATACAACATTTAAACATGCAAACACTACACAAAACAATTATACACCAAATATTCCTCACAATTATAACATAAATTAATTATTAACATGGAACGACATTTATGTTGCCCCCACACAACATACATAACAGCAAACAATTCAGAACATTCCTCACAATGACAATACATTAAAATGGCATTATTCAAATTAGAAATGTAAGTAAATATCACATTTGAGATGAGATTAGAGAATCGAGCTGCCAAAACTAAAGTGATTGAAACTTTGTAAAAATGATATAATTTTATAAAAATAAGCTGAATCAAAGCAGTTACCAACCAACATTAGGTGATCTCGAAATAATTAACTATAAACTAGTAAAAATAATTCCATCAAGATTACATAAAACCTTGTGATGTATCCTCGATGAAGAGCGGTTCCACACAGCATAAAATAATAAAAATAGGAAAAGGATCACAGCATATTTTACGACAACAAGCGTTACACCAGAATTTACACTTATCTCTTTTATTATCACAAGATTCAAAAAACTATTATCCACCAATCAATCACTCGAATCGATTTAACGAAACCTGTTTTTATTGACTAATTTATAAGTACTTTATGAATAGATTTTTACTATTTAATAGTTTTCAAATAATTCTAAAGTACATTTATGATACATATTTTATTCCGATTGATTCCGATATTGTTTTTGAATTTTTTATTCTTGACAAATATGAGTTAATGAATATTTTTATTGAATTTAACAAATATGATAATTGAATTTTGTGATTTAGTTAATGATTTAATTAAAAATTATATCATTATACCTTGTTATGAATCTTAATAGCATCTTATATTTACACCGACAAACATCATGGTGGCGTTGGACTAACCTCTGTCTTTGACAAATATATTGTCCAAACAGTCACTCACAGCTTCTACCTTCTCAATTCTTCTGACAGTTTTGTTAAGGACGCTGTGTTGGTTACTCAGGAAAATGCATCTCGAAAATATTCCAGAAGGAAGATTTTTCGATGGATTAATGAAGGGTTTATTAATTCTGTTTGTGATCATTGGTGGAACAAAATCCAGCACGCCATTTTTGCACTTAAGAGTCTCGGCATTACCATTCGCTTTGGTGATGATTTTTCTTCTACTTGCATTACCATATGGCTCCACAATGCTGATTATCAGATCTCCTTCACCATCCGAGCAACTGATAAAGATAAGGTTGCTGAGTTTTTAAGGAAATGTTTGTCTCTCCACTATCTCCACTCCTGGACTGAGCAGAAGAGTGCTGGACGTTCGGCGTCCGCCCTATCTCTCTCTTCTTACATGACCTCCGTTGTCTACAATAGTCAGCTCCCAAACTTTGAGTGGGAGTTCATTCAGAAGGGTCGCTCTTATACCTTGCCTGTTAGTTGCCGTTTTGGGGAATCTGACATTTGTAGGAGATGCCAAGAGAATGCTGAAACTCTTATGCATGTTCTCTGTTGCTGTCCGACTCTAAGGTCATACACTAATGCTCGTCATGACACTGTCGTTGACATTCTGGCCTCCGAAATTAGAGAACACTGCCATGCCGAACTCGATGTCAATCACCGGTGTCGATTCGTGCACTCTGCACTCCGTGTAGACTTGCAAGTCTACTTCCCTGAAAAGAGACGAATTTTTCTTAATGACGTCTAGTGTTCCTTCGATGAAAAAGATAACTTAGGCCGTGCGAATAAGGATAATCTGGAACATTATCGCATCTAAAAGATTCCATTAAGGAAAAATTCAGCGATCATAAAGCGTCATTGTTTACATTCATTGTAGGAGCTTTGAGCACCTGGATCCCAGACAACATCAAAGCTCTCAGGGCGATCTTCATCCCTCACAGAGAGAAATCCATTGCGTACGCCACCATCCGAAGCAATATCCGATGGAGTGCGTGTTAATGGATTGCATTCAATGACGGAAGAGACTCCTCCAACCTGGCTAAATTCCGTGACGATCCAGTACACAATTCCAGAGCTCTTGCAATTGAAGGCCCAATTTTCGAAGACACAGAAGATCAAATCAATGAAATAGCTGTCTCGGACAGCTTCCAGCATCAACGAAGTTGCGAGCGATGAAGCTGAAGAAAAATGAAGCCAACTAAATCAGTTCAAGTCTCGTCTGGGCACAAAAAAACTCTTGTTTTAAAATAAATTTTTGTACCAAAAATAATTTTAAAAACAGTTATTAAATAAAGATTATAATAACCAAGTCAAACGAACTCATTGATTTTGGTTGTATATAATATGAATTGAAATCTTTGGAAAAACGTAAGTTAAGAAAATAATGTTAAAACTTTAAATGAGAGGTAAAATATGATCATATTTAGTCAAAACGAGTTAAGATCTTAGAATTTATTTAATTTTGTTACATTTTTCAAAAAAGATGAAATATATTTATCATTGAGAGAATTGTGTGGTTGGATACCAAAAAAATGAAGGTTTTACTTGAACATCAATGACAACATTTGAATGCAAAATATTGGTGTTGAAATAAAAAAATTATAATAGACAAAATTAATCAGTGATATATTTTATTTTATATTAGAAAAAATATCAATTTGAAAAATAAATCATGTTCGATCTGCCCTAAAATTCTTGTCATACCGAGAAGGCTCAATCCACCCAAAGAAGAGGACAATGTTGATGATTGATTTAAATCTGTTATCTAAAAGGAAGAGGCATAATATAAATAAAAATACTTAAAACTCTGGTCATGTTTTTGCAATAATTATGTTTTTTGTACATCACAATGAAATTTATGTAAAAAATGTAATTTATTTATAAAAGAAATTCGTAAAAAATGGTAAAAAAAAGAATAAAGAATATATATATTAAATCATTGAACAAAAGAGTTGGAAAGATTTTTTTTGTTTTGTAGCAAAAATTTGAAATTTTTAAATTAATATTTTCATTTTTTTAAAGAATTAATGAATTTTCGAAAATTTTATTTCGTGTAACTGGCCATTTGTGGGTCATTTATTAGGGAACAATTTTATATGGATATTTCCTGAAAAAGAATGGCTCAATAAAGTATAACTGTATTTGTTTCTAAAAGAAAAAAGACTTTTTCTTTTTCCACTGTTTATTGTTTGTAGAGGGTTCAATACTTTATTTGGATTCAATCAATAAAAGTGAGGACCAAACTGTCTTTTTAATTGTGCGAAAAGGTTCCAAGAAGTGTGATAAATAAGTAGAGTTACGTAAGCGTATCCAAGAGCTTAAAGATGTCGATTTGGAATCCCGTGCCACTTTTTTGGAAAGATCGAAGGGGAATAAAAATTTTCTTCTATCTGTTTTATGGACAGACAAGGCTCTTTTTTACCTTGATGGCAGTGTGTTCACCCTTAATTATGTCATATGGCCTAATATAAATTCTTACCAAACATCGTCACGTTAAGTGCATTCTCAAAAGGTAACTGTGTTGGCAGGCTTTAATTCAAAAGTGTTGCTTCATCCACATTTCTTCTATAATACTTGTTAGGAATGATAATTGATTAGAAAAAAATTTGTGAGTTCAAAAAAATAATTAAAGAAGAAATTATTTACATAAACTTTGAAGAGAGTGTAAGAGTTAAATTAAGTTAATTTAAATTTTAATATAGAAAATAAAATTTAATAACTAGATAAAGTATAAAGTAAAATTGGAACTTCTGGTTTAACAATAGGAAAACTTAAAAAAAACATAGTTCCTCAATTACAAATTTTAATTATAAAAATTTGCAAATAATAAATAAAATCTAGA
>MQRK01176492.1:32353-44927 GCA_001938485.1 Girardia tigrina
ACATAATATTGAAGTTAGCTGACTTCTATTATTTTACAGCATCTTAAAGACTTCAGAAAAATAAATATAATAATATGGTTACAGGTATCTGTAATTACACAAAACACGGTACAAATACACTAATAGAGTTTACTGAGTAATATAGTCACAACATTACTGTTCAGTATGTTCACTCACGGAAATAAGCAAATGTTCAAGTGTCACTCAGCCTTAAACTGAGATTTAGTCTGAAACACTGGAATTATTTTTCTTAATTAAATGCACGTCTTGATAAAACCCTCCCTGCAGACAGAACCATACACTTTCTCAGAGGATTCAGTCACCAACTTACAACATCGTTTAATCACTTGAGTGTGACAAGGCATGTCATAGAGCGGTCTATCAAGCTTGCCAGTCTATCAGACTAAAATAATCTGAACTGTGAGTGTTGATAACTGGCACATGCAAACATCTACCCAGGGCATTGTGCGCGGGTTAGTCTCTTTAACCCACTGAAAACAGTTGTTTGTTTCCGACCTTTTTACAAACAGCTAGTTTCGAACATGTTTCTGGCTTTCTGTAAGTATAGATAGAAGGACACTTTCTTGGTGGGCAAAAAAGCGTTTCTCTTGATAAGTGTGTCCACATTGTTTCTGAATTCAGGAGGCAGATATCTTGTTTTCTGTATCATCTGAAAGAGGTTTCGAGTGCCCTGACAAACGGACGGTTTGCTTTTAATATCAAACCACATTGGCGCATAGGCCTTGATCACAAAAGTTGCCAGAACTTTAAATGAATCGGTAGGTTTCAGTGTTGCAACATCAAGACGAAGAATCCGACTTGCAGTGGTTAGCTATCTTGAGTTAGTTAAATTGCCAGGACTCGTCGATATCAAATTATCAGGTCATACATCAGTAGAAACAGTTGTTAATATTTGCAATAAATACTTCTGGTCTGTACTCAGGTGTACCACATTTATATGAGAGAAATCATATTCTTTCTTTTTATAATGGACAACTGGTAGTGCCTCGCATGTTCCCAAAACTTTTCCTCTTTGTCCAGAATAACCATGAGGTCCTGTTGTTGCCCCATCAATATGATGAAACAAATGTCGGAGATGCAATTCGTTTCCGTGCTGCAAGCAAATAATCCAGTGCATTGGTCTGTATAATTCATTCACTATTAACCTGATTACGCCTCCAGTTCTGCCAGTGTTAACAGCCGTTCCAGCATACCCAATCCCATGCAGTTCATTTAGTGAAATATTTTCTGATCGGCATTAATTCAGTAGTGGTTTAGTAATTTCTTTTGCTATACCTGTCAGTGGGAATACATGTCCAATAAAAGCTGAGTTTGGTTCGCTAACAATGGAAATATGCTCTTCAGTAACTGTAATTCTTTTCTTCGTCTTTTCACACATTTCAATAGTCTTATCCTTTCTTGCATCGAAAAAGATTGTAGTCAGTTTATCCGGTTTACCCTCTGACCTTCTTCCTGGCTCTTCTCATTTTACTCCTGTCATCAACGTTGTCAGTGTTTCCCGAACTGACTAATCCGATGTCTTGGAAAACAGCCAAAGCGATTGCTGCTGCCGATCTGTCAGAGAGTCCATGACGATCACAGGCTGTGGCTAAATGAGGCTGTTTCAGTCTCATTTGCTTCTTTGATAAACCGGCCTCAGAATCTTACACAGATTTTATATCATCACATTGGCTTTTGATACATTTATACCCTGATAAATTACTGGCCTCATCATACATTTCAGTATCCTCCATATCTTCTACTGAACTGCCACCAACTTCGTCGTCACTTACTACTTCTATGTGACATCCTGATGACAACCTGCTTTTTCTAACACCAATCTTACGCTTTTCCCTTTTTCTGATCCTCATAGTCTCTTGAACATCAATCTTTCCTATGATCATTTGACGAAATGTTCTCTGGTCCACAAGAAAGGCGCTCTCTTTTCTGGGAACCTTCCTTATTTTATTACAGTTACATTTGTCAATTTCTGTGGTCTTACAGACAAATTTCAAGAAGCTTATGGAACTTATTCCTAAACTGGCCAACTTGTTCACCAAAGGATGACTTATTTTTTTCCTCCTGTACTTGATTTCAGAACTCTTTGGTACTTATTATGATGATTTAGAATCACCTGTTTCACTCGTCTGTGACTGAATGTAGGAATTGACGCCTTCATCCACACACTTTCAACTTTCTGAGCTGTAGTTTTGGCAATCCCACTAAAGACAGGATCCTTATTGCTTACTGTTTTTTAGCTGATGCCTTGTCATGTTACACTGCCTCATTACATCAACATTTGTAGGCAGATTATTTTCAGCCATATCAGCTGGAGAACCAAATACAGCACAACGAACCCCTAAACGCTTTGATAACTTGCTTTGGCGGCATATTGTTATAATATTAATATCGGAAAATAACAACGTCTATTAAATGTATCGTAAGCATGCATGAAAAAATTTTAGAGTTAATATAATGTTTACTTTACCAATTTATAATATTAAAATAATATAAAATGCTAAACAGCTTTGGCTAAACAGTAACCAGTAAAGGGTGGAAGTGAAAAAATACAACTTTAAATTTTTTAAATTGGCTAAGTATATCACGAGTCAATGAGTCATGTCCTTGAAAAATATGCGATAAACAAACACAAATCATTAAACTTAGAATTTTAGCTTATAATTACAACTCACTGCTTAAAAGTCAACATTTAAAAATTCATTATAAGTAACTAATATACAAGGATACATAGTCGACTATAATTCCCTTAATGTCAGTGTGATTAACTTAACTTTCACTCAGGAGGTTGTTTTTTCACAGTTCAAATACACATCACCAACAGCAAATTTTTACAGCTAGCCCATTCAAAAAATAAAAAGCTGCATTTTTCAGTACACCCTAATATACATCCAAGTAACAATTTCTTTCAATAAAATTCACTACATGTATCGTTCATAACAGAACATCAGCGGATCGTTCATTAAGAGAACAAATTTTAAACATTCCAAACTAATTGAATCGTCTGTATCAAACAGACATTTTCTTTATCAGAATTCTAATTGTATAATAAAATACGAATGAATATAGTAAATATATTTTCAAGTAAAATAAACTTTTAATAGATTAAAAATATATTTTTAAAAACCTATATTTATAAAAATATTTGTTTTTTACATTTAATATAATGAATATACTTAAAAAAATTAAAACATTAAAATGTTCATTTTTATTGATATAATAAACATAAATATATTTTAAAAAACCAAATTTACTAGAAAAATATTTTTACATTTAATAACTATACCAAAATTAAATTCAAAAATTTATAGTAATAGGATAAATATATTTTAAAATTAAAAACTAAAAACTTTAAAAAAATAACAAGTTGTTTAGTATAAAATTAATTTTTTACTGTTATACTATATATATAAGGTATAATATATATACATGTATGCATATATATTAAAAAAATAAAACATAATTTTGTTAAAAAATATAACTAATAATGTAATAAAAATGCAAATACTTAAAGGAAATAATATAAAATTTAAAAAAAAGGTTTTTTTAAATAAACATGTAAAATTAAAAAAATTTGTTACTAATATTATAAATAAAACTATATATTTAATTATTTGATGGACGATCTACCTGATTTTGAAGAACGAGACATGTAATGAACTTTAATGAAATAAATTGTTACTTAAGTGATATTTTCTCGTTGTTCACTTTGTTGAAACAATTAATTAATAAATATTTTTATTTGAAAAATAATGAAGGTTAAGTATTTTAGAAAAATGATTACTGATAATGTTTATTTCTTGTCAAGTAATGTTGACAATGCGTATCAACACTTCCTTAATGCTTTAAAGAAAGTGTTACGTGATACAAACCCTAATAAGATTCTAAAAGGTTTCGTGTTGGTTTTTAGATGCGTTTTCCAGACATTTAAATATCAATTAAAAATTTTTTTCTGGAATTCTAAGTGAAATTTTGTCAATCTTTAAATTGACATTTTGTCAATTTAATTTGACATTGTGAATCTAATACCCTAATTTACAGCGCATAACCCGCACCCGTGTGTAACCCGCATCTCCATTTTTGGTCAGTAAATACATTTTGAAAATTAAGTTTAGTATAAAACCCGCATCCATAAATTTTTCGTAATGTCGTCTTTTTTCACCGTATTACCCGCTGGTTATCCGCCGTAAATTAGGGTAATTGAAATTTATTATCGAACTTTAATTATTTCAAATCTATATCGAAAATCAAATTGATTATTGAAATGTGTCGAACAGTAATTATTTTTATTAAGAACACCAACATGGGTTTTCGAACATTTATTTTCAATACAATTTGAATAGTCTTTGAGACAATTCTCAGACAAGCTTTCAGAATTTGACATCGTCCTAAATTGATAAATTTTTGTTAATGTTTTTTAATAAATAATTATTCGTACAAATTTTAATTATTTACTGATTTTATTTTTAAAGTTTTAGTTTTATAATTTTAGTAATAATTTTATCTACAATAATTTTTTATTTAAAAATTTTATTTTAAAACTTATTATTAAAACTTAGTTATTTACATTATTTAAATTTTTAATATTAAAATTTGAAACGATTTAATATTTTTAAAGTTTTTTAAATATCTTATGCTGTACTTTAAAATGCAAATTATATTCGAACAATTATTTATCGTGAACATCCAAAATATCAGTTTTCCATCTGGGTGGGAGAAACACATTTCCAAATACTAAACTCAACATACAAAATTCAACATACCAAATTTGAAATACTCCTCAAAATTTTGAAATTTTTTGAACCCTAATTGCTGATTATTAAAATTTTGTGAAGCTTTCGATCTGTATAAGAAAATATATCGAACTGTTATTGTTTCTTTGAATTTTGAATTACAAATTTTGCTGAATTAAAAAACCATTACCATTTGATGAATGAACATTTAATATCTTCAATAAAATGACCCCGAATTTTAAATCCAACACTTCCACTCTATTACTATCACCGCCCAGTCTTCAAGGCAACTGGGGATCGGGTGAAACATAAAATTTTTGAGCTAAATACAAATTACATGGAAATTTGACATTATTATTCTTTTTTTGTAAAATATTTCTGTTTATTAGGTTGAGGAATACTTATTTCTGTACCCTCCGTTTTTTGAAAAATTAAAATTTGGTTGGCTAAATTCTTCGAGTCAAAACCGGGCGATTTCTACCAAAGAGACATTGAAAAACTCGTTGAACGTTGGGAAGAAGTCGTGAACAATGGCGGAGATTATATTTGTGATTAATTTGTAGTAACTTTTTTGTTAAAAAATAAAATTTTAATTTTTTCAAAAAACGGCGGAAACTTATTCCTCAACCCAATATTTTTAAAATAAAAACTTTTAAAATAATAAATATTCCCGTTTTCAGTTATTATACACATCTAAAATAAATTCATTTTAAGAAAATTAACTTATCATTTTTATGATTTGGAAAATGTAGGGGGCTTTCGTCTTTATAAATATTGTTCAGTGATGATTTACAAAAATAAATATTTTCTTAATTTTATTTCCTTTTTACAATTTAATTTTTGCTTTTTTCAAGAGTATTTTTTTCCATTTTATATCTTTAATACAAATAATTATGAACAAAATTAAATAGAAAACACATTAATTATAATTCCCATTATTATTTATACGCTGAGAGAATAAACTGGTGCAATTTAATAAAACAAAAAAAACATTTTTATTAGATTGATTAATATTTTTTAATAACAAATAATTATTTAAATTTATAAAATAACAAAAAAATGAATCTTCATTTTAAAAGTTATCAAGTTCAATTTTTTTATTTTATATTAATATCATATTTTATTTTACTTTTATATTATATTTTTATAATTTTTTTCAAAAATAGAAATTCTTATTTATTTGATTTTTATATTTCGACATTTAAAACAAACTTTTCTGAATTATTTTCAAAATATAATGTGTTTTATATTATCAATAAAATTTTGTTTTACGAGTGAAAAATAAATTGCAAATCTCTAAATCCAATTCAATATACGATAACCCATCTGACGAGGTCGTTTGGTGACCATTTACACGATAAATTTTAAATTTTATATATTTCAAATAAAATTAACGAAGATAAATTGTCGAATTTCCATTTTTTCAAATCTAATTTGTAATTTGTTTAAATTTTGTTTAAAATTTATTACAATCATGAAAATCATTTTTTCAAATATTAATATTTATTTAAATTTATTTTTTGTTAATGCTATCAAATTAAACAGCGGTAAAAACTTTATAGCTTCTGTCTGTAATTAGAAAACATGTTCTGGTAAGCTATGGCAGCACACGATTGCTCTTGCGGCACTTACCTGGGCTAATATCTCTTAGAACTTATAAAGAGCTGCGTCAGTGTATTATTGTCCAAGCACTGACGTGCAAGTCCCCAAAATATTATAGGCCCCGCCATTTAAAGATTTCCCTTATCCCCCTCAGAAAGTATTGCCTTTACGTGGTGGTTTGCAAGCCATTTCTCACTATACTTTCACTATAGTTTATCAGCAACTCCAACCAGGCAAGTTTACTGATACTTTAGCCAACAGCAGAAAGCTCTAATTTTCCAGGGACACCACGTGGAGGTATAACAACATTTTACCAATATAACAGGTCCCAAAAAGTTATTCCCTAACTGAAAGTTGAACTGAAAGTTTTATTTGGTGAAAACCAGGAATCCCAACCGCTAAACTGGTAATATTTTTAACACTTATTCCAAATATATGATCAACTTGTTTCTATTTTTTTCACACTTAGGTTTTATTATTAATTTACAGGATTTAGTTTGTTTACTTTATTTTTCATTGTATGGGTGAATATTTCCGAATTATTTAGAATGATGTTTGGTTTTTATAATGTGGTAACATATTACCGCAATTTAATGCATGTAAGTCGCAGTTTAATTTTGTAGAATATATTTTTGAAAAAAAGTTATAGCACAAAGGTAGCATATATTAAAATTTAAAATAATTTCAATAAAAATTTTTTGATCCGCCCGATCTCCAGGTTGCTTTGAATACCGGACGGTAGTAGCAATAGAGTGACAGTGTCGATTTAAATTTAGGTAATTTTGTATTAGTGCTGGGCCCATTTTATATTTGAGATTGGATATTCACTTATCTATTGAAAATTTTTTAACTGATTTAGTACAATTCTTCATACAAAATTCAAAATAGCTGTTCGTTAATTTGTATTTTAAATAAATCGAAGTTTGACAAAAATTCCAGTAATCAGCAACTAGTGTTCAATAAAATTTTAAAATAATTACTGTTCGATAAAAATGTCAAACAATTAACGTTTGACAATACATTTCACTCAAACTTTCGATAAAATTTCACTTATATTCTCGACGAAGTTTCAATTAAATGTTTAATATAATTTAAATTAAAAGCTAGTCAACATTTGACTTCAGTAAACAAATAAAACTACAATTGATGTGCTAAATAAACCAAAATCTCGTCGAATATTAAAACCACATTTTTATTCAATGTTTAAAATTGTATTTTCGTCCTTCTTTACCTCCCACCAGATTCATCATCCATCCAATCTACATTAACAATAAAATCGTCAAGATAAGCCAGTTGGCTTATTTCCCACCGATGTCGTCCTTTTCCCGACTGTTCCAGCTGCATTCGATCCTTGGACACTGGCTTGCCCTCATCTCCATCTCCATGGTTCGGGTTCAATATCTCGACTGGATCCGGCTGACGTAGTCTAATGTCCACAAAATGTCTGGGGCTGCTGAAACCTTTTAAATACTTTACCGAGTCCACAAGTTTCACGAAGACTTTCTTCATCCCTTGCCGCGTGCAAGGTCAAGTCTGACCCATACTAGCTGATTCTCTAGAAAATCTGAAGACTCAAGATCCACTCTCCTAACCGGTTTACTAAGCGATTCTAAACCGGTTGGCCCATAATTATACAGCTTCAAACTGGGTGGGTGCTTGTTGCCGGGTGATTTTTTATTATATATTTGTTATTACAACTATTACCGCTTTAACAAATCTTTACCGGTTTATGATTTGATTTTGTTCAATTATTCCATTATTGATTCGTCTGTTTTTGACCCGATAAATAACTTCAACGTTCCACTTATTCATGAACCCTTTAAATTCATGTGAGTAAAATGTAGTATAGTTATCCACTATTAATTCCCGTGGCTCGCCACTTTCACAGAATACGCTTGACATTTCCAACACAATCAAATCAAAATTTTCTGCTCTTATTGGTTTTCTAATCGAAAAACGTGAAGGATCGCATTCGAAAATGCTCAAAACTACAGCCAACTTCTATAGCCAATCTCAACCATGTTTCGTCAACATTCAGTGTTACATTCTTTCATTTAACCGGTGTTGGGTCAATCAATTGTTTTCTCTGATATTTTGAAATTAAATCCTTGATATTTGTTTGTGATACCCCCATGTTCAATCTTTCACATAAATATTTTATTTTTCTCTCTCCGAGATGCTATTTTAAAGCTCTAGAAGCTTGTTCTGCTTATCTGTGACAGAAAAAAACAACAGTTACACTGTTTTAATTGACTCGGTATTCTGGTCAACTCATCTGTAAAGTTCATATTGCTATTTATGAACTCAATCGATACCTCTATGTTATACTCTATGTTTCTGAGGTTCGATGGCTCACCCCTGGCATCTTTGATTTATTATCTCCCGGTTTTGAATCTTCTTTCGGAGGAAATATGACATGTGACACGTGGAAGGGATCACCGTCAATCAATACCTTATGACCCCGGAACCCGTCGACTAGCGCTCGTCTCCACTGGGTTGTGCATCTTGAGTTTTGCCGGTTTCACAAAAACTACATCTACTACTTGCAGCTCCGCGTTTTTTCCGATTTCTCCGATTTCGGGGAACTGGTCCGCCAAATTGATCGGTAATGATAGTCACCTTTGCTGCGCAAAAACGGTTGATGCCGGAATTATACCACCTGAATTCGCGGTAGCATTGTACCTTTCCACCATGTCCTCGATTCTATTACCTCTTCGCGCCGCCATGCGCTTAATGATCCGGTGACAGCGCTCAACAATTATGTTTCCGCTCGGCCGATTTGCACACCCAAAAATGACCTCGACTCAATTTCCGTCTGTAACTTTCGAATTGCTGCTCCTCTGAAGTCCCTTAGAAGTCCCTTTAGAGGCCCAAATTCATTAAATACCGCTTTAAGCACGGCACACATCTCCTCGTCGTTTTCTGACTTGAATTTTCTCTATACCGTGAACAGGCCCGGTCCGTATTCGATAATCACCAGGAACTTCCATTCGTTTACTCATTCGCCTCCATTTACGCAGTTTTTCCGGGTAAACCAGGCTTCCCAGATTTTGGCTTGAAACGAATTCATTCAGTGCTTGGTAATCCAACACTGGTAGGACCTTCCCTTACCATGAATGGCAGTTACACTAACAAAAACTTTTAAAACAAAAAAGCTCTTCTAGCATTATGTCAGCTGCAGCTGGTTACAGTCATTTCACAAAAATCCGAAATCCAAAATGAAATGCCTTAATAATATACAAATGAAAATAGACAATGTATTATGCATGTTGGATTGTTGATCAAGTTTAAAATTCATTAACACCAAATTTTATTTCTAACAAACAATGATTTTTAAAACAAATTTTTTAGGAACATTTTTTCATTTTTTAGCATGACCAGATGTCATATTTGAAATATAAATATTGATATATAATTTTCGTTAATTTAAGTTTTATAATTTAAGTATAATAAATTATAACTTTAAATGTTTTTTTTACGAAAATTATATCTCAATCTGTTTTTTTATTTAATAATAATTTTGTAACCTTTATTATAACTTAATTTTCTTAAACTATTGCTTACATTTATTCATTTTTACCGAAATTGAATTATTCTAAAAATTAATTTTTTACTTATAGAAAACTTTTTTAATAGTTCATTCTTATTAAAAAATTCATTTTGATTAGTGAAACATTATTTTAACTTATCTTAATTATAAATATGATTTTCAATTTAAAATTTTCAAAAATTAAAGTTTACCAAAAAAACCCCTGCAAATGAGATTTTAAAAGTATACAAATAATCAAATTAAAATTAAACCGAATACATTTACTTACAGAAATTCAAATTCTAGTAGGAAATAAAGAAAACATTATTAATTTTCTAGTTGTCTTTATTTTTAGCCTTTCTTTATTTGATCCTTCTAAATTCTTTTTCATTTTTTTATTAATCCTTCTTTTAAGCATTATTAATAATCTTTGGATTTAAAAATACAAAGACGTAATTATTTTTAAATTTTCTATGTAATCCGAAAATACTTTACAAAATCCAATTAAGTATCTAATGTATTTCTAAGTATTAAAGTAACAATAATAATAAAGGTAATAATAATTAAGGTAATAATAAAATAATAATAAAATTAAAAATAATAATAATGTTAATTCTTGTTTTATTATTAAAATTAATTTTTTAATTTATTTTTTCATATATAAAATATTCTGTGGCAATATGAAACTGGATCTCCTTGTAGTGAATATATGAATTTCGTAAATTTATTCATCAGCTGCTTTTGTAATTTAACAAGTTTCCATAGGAAACTCTGCAGTAATTTAATTTAATATTGGATGAGGAAATTTTCTCAAAGAGTTTATTCGAATAATAAATTCCCAAAAATTATTTATTCATATATTAATGAAAATATTATATTATTTTAAACAGAAATAATAAAAAAAATTAGAAATAAAACATTTGTATTTATTTGCATTTAGATTATCATAAAATGCTAATGGTAAAGGACCGGTTAAAAGTTTTAATTTGACTTTTATATTTTTTAATTTTTTAATAAATCTTTTGCTTCTAAAAAAATATAAAATAAAATTTCCCAAATAGATCAATGCTAAATAATATTGAAATATTTTATAAAAGCACTTTTATCTGTAACCCGACAATTTATAATTTTTCAGGTTATTTCCCAAATGAATTGCTGAGTCTTATTTAAAAATGTTGAATGGATCTAATTTATGATGTTAAATTAATCAGAAATAGTTTATAATTTGAATGAAAAACGACTACATAAATTAAATAGAAGAGGTCAGGTTCACCTATACGTTATATTCCATCTAATAACTCACATAGTAATCTGATCACTTGTATTCCGTTTATGACAAGAAAATGACTATAATAAATGTGAGGAATGTTTTGAATTGTGTATTGATATTGTGCGTGTTGTATATTGATTCGGATTGTACCTCTCCTACACAGATGGATGATTGATATTTTCTTTGATTCTTACTAATTAAAAATAATTTAATTTAATTTTAAAGTAAAAAGATTTAAAATAATTGTTGAATGTATTATTTATTTTTTTAATGTAATTTAAAATTTTAATATATTAATTTAATATGTTCTTTTTTATAATAATGTTTAGATTTAATTTCAACCAATTAGATTCTTTATAATTAATAATTTTTATTAACAGATTTTCATTTATTGAAAATAATTAGTTTGAACTTAGAAAAATATTGATCAAGAGAGATGTCAAATAGTGAATGCGCTTGTGATAATAATAAATGTTGTAAACCTCATGTTGATGTTGTTAATAATAAATATGGATAAAAATTAATATTACTAATATACTTTACTAATAATTTGTGGATACTCAAGAGCCTGATGAATAATCTTTAAATTTACAGATTATTTGAAATATTATTTTTTGTATATTCGGAAATTAAATGTTATTTGAAATTATTAATCACATTTATAAAATAAATTAGAAGAATTTTTGAAGAATGAATATTCATAAAATGAAATGAAAATTCATTATTATTGTTATAATTTTTTCCGATTTAGGATCGATAAAAAATTACAAAAAAATGTTTCTCTAATAATTTTGTGTGGACTGTATATTAGATAAAATGGATGTTGTTTAACTACTGGCAAGTAGGTTGGTAATTTGAAGAGTACAAAAAAAGAGAAATAAAAATTGTAATTTGTGTGAAATAAAATTTTTTGGTTAATGACTGAGTTTTATTATCCTCCGAGTTATGTGTCCGATTTGTTCATGATTTTACCGTTAAACAATTTATTATGAAGACATTATGAAATCCTTTGAGGTTCTTTATTGAGCGTACACCTTTGAGGAGCCATTTCGAATAATTTAAAGTCAAATATTAATAAATATGTGGAGTCGAATTTGATTGTTGATGGTTGACTCACGTGAGTCACGTATTCACTGTGCATGTGATGAGAGCGAATAAGTTTTATCTGCTTAAAAATTCTGCCGGTATGTTTATATTAGGCCTTTGTTCAGTTTCGAATTAAAAAAAAGAAAAAGAAATAATAAAAGGTTTTCTTTTTTTAATTGGAAATTTTCTTTTTTGGTAAATTAAAATATTTTTAAATTTATATATATATATATATATATTGGGTTTGTCATTAAAATCCAGTCATTATTTGCTGTCATGATTCCTCAAAATATCACCTTCTGGGCGAATGTGACATTCTGGACAGTGTGGACCTCA
>MQRK01176493.1:6553-17062 GCA_001938485.1 Girardia tigrina
ATCCATGGAATTTAGAAAGGAATTTTGAAGGCTTTTAACTCATTCGATTTTCTTCAAACTTTGCATACTTACTTATTCATTAATATTTCATTTGAAAAAATATGTATTTTATATGAAAAATTTTGTATTTAATATGAAAAAATATGAAAAAAATCAATTTAATTGGAAAGGTATCGATTTAATATGAAAGAAAACTTTTAAAATACAAACATTTGCAATTCAGCTTGCCACGAAGGAAGAAGTTTACTAAACTATAAATAAAATTTAATATTTGGAGTCTATTTTGATAATAAATTAAGATTTTTTTCATATTTAATTTAAATTTTTTTCATATTAAATGGATAATTTTTCATGACAAACTCATATTTTTGTCATATTAAATATATATATTTTTCATATTAAATTGATATTTTTTCATATAATATTGATTTTTTTCGAGAAAAATTAATATTAATTCATATTAAATATCCATTTTCATATTAAATTGATATTTTTTCATAATAAGTACAACATCTTTCATTTTAAATTGAGAAATTTTCATTTTAAAATGAAAATTTTTCATATAGTTAGTGAATTCGGTAAAAATTGACTAGTTTCGTAAATTCGACAATTACACTATATTTAGCAAACTGTTGCCGATTTCACGAATTCGGCATAACATATATACCTATATAGAAAGTAAGCTAATAAAAAGAATGGAAAAAGGGATTTTTTAATCACTTGAAACTCCAACTCGCTCGGATTGTTGATCAATGAATATGTATATCTTAAAATTAAGCTTAAGACACATTAAAAAAGGTGGTATCAATTGATTATTATTATTAATGATATTAATATCATGTCAAAATTTGCTTAAAATTAACACACTCCATTATTTAGAGTAGAAATTAAAAAACAATAAGATCCTTTTTTAAAAATAGGTTGAGCTAAAGTTCAATCATTATGAATAAAGACTCTTAAAATTTGAAAAGGATTCAAAGTTTAAACTAATTTAAATTCAAACTAATCTACTTTAATCTAGATTTCCGACTAGTTACCTTTTCAACATAATTTTCTATATTAGCGAAAAAAAGTTGTAAATTTTAAATTATGATCTAAAAAACTCAGATATAATATATATTAAGAAAGTAAAAATATTATTTAAGTGACGAATTATTTTTTTATTCTGATTAAATTCTAGATTTCTTCTGAAGTCAATAACAGATGTGGAAAAGGATTTGTAGGCACTTCTGCAGCCACGCCATTAGTTGCAGGGTGTATAGCTCTAGCTCTTGAAACTAAGTAATCATAAGACCAAAGTCTTTGATAATCATTTGATTCATAAATATTTCAGTAATAATTTAAATTGGAGAGATATTCAGCACCTGTTCAGTGTCAGTGGACGCATTCCGAATACTGCTGAACACGTATGGCAACTCAATTCTGCAGGTTTTTTGCTAAGTCACATTT
Source organism: Girardia tigrina (assembly GCA_001938485.1). Taxonomy (NCBI): domain Eukaryota; kingdom Metazoa; phylum Platyhelminthes; order Tricladida; family Dugesiidae; genus Girardia; species Girardia tigrina. The sequence goes on from MQRK01176493.1 coordinate 8,003, forward strand.
ATGGGTTTGGCCTTTTGGATTGTACAGCTTTTGTTAGAAATGCTCAAATGTGGAATAATGTTGGAGAACTACGCGTTTGCGTAGCTGGAGAAACTAATTTTCAAAAAGAAATGTAATCATAATTAATCAAATGATATTTTTATTAAATCTACTTTCATGCTATTCTCACGTTTAAAATAGTCCGATTATCCATTAATCTTAATCTTAAACTTAATCTTAAAAATACATTTAGTATTTATAATTAAGGATTAAAAAATAATGGCAAATTATTACAAGTAAATTTTAAACGCCATTTTTCAAACTTTGTGGATTCAAGTGGATTTTCTGCCATCTTGAGAGATGATGTCTTATTAATAAGATCAAATAATCAGAAAATCAATAATTACAATTCGCATTCAACCCTTTTAATAAAGATCTGCTAATAAGACCTAATTAATTTTTTTAAAAATTTAATCTTTACTTTAACCCTTCATTTCATGATTTAATTTTTGAAATTTCCCCAAAAACACAATAAATAAATGACAATTTAAAGCGTTTAGCTGATTTAACAGATATGTTAGTGAGCATTTCTGAATCAAATAAAAAGTAAGGGCTTTAAGTAAATAATGCACGTTAAAAAACGGTTGACTATTTGATATCTAAGTACTTTAATATGACACGTTTGTCTATGTAGCAAATTTGTTACAAAATGAAATTAATGGTTAATATATAAATTGCCTAATAAAAATTTGTCTAAAATGGTACTATTTAATCCATTGATATTAATTACAGTCATAGGTGCCGGAACCGGGGGTGGGGTTTTGGAGGACTTCAGCCTCCACAGATTTAGAGAATAGGGGCTAAGTATGTAAGCTATACATGTAAGGGAAATGTATTATGTTAAAAATACACTGGACATCCTTTTTTGTCCAACTACAAACAGATATGAGGCTTTTTTATTATCATCAGAACGTTAGTTTCTAAATTGTTTTAATGATTATAGTTAAATAAATACGAGTGTTTTAAGACACGTGGTTGTCTCTAATTCTATGCATTATAGGTGTACTACTGATAGTTTTGTATAAACTAACGACCGAAATATTTGTTTCGTACTCCGTTTTCTTAGTACGGTTTCTAACATAAACCATGGAAACTTTCTATAGTTCTTATTCTAAAATTTAATATTATTTTTTATTTTTATTGACGGTAATAGAATGCTGATTTTCTAATTGATTACTTTTTTTAAATTACATTTTATTTAAAATGTGTATACTGGGCTCTGGATCATTGTATTTTAACGTATTGAAATGTGGATGTTTTACGTTTATTTAACTCTTATAAATCAATTCAAGCATATCAAAACGCCAAGGTTCGTTGTTGCAGTTTCTTACCACACCAGTAAAAAGGACAATCATTGAAAGTATCACACAATGATTTTTAAAATAAAATTCCCTTTATTACTTTGTTATTTTCTACATTTACTATGTGTACCTTATTGATAACTATAATAAGTTTACTTTATCACATATTTATACTAAACATTTTGTATACTTAGATGTAAATGGTGCTACAGCTCTTATATTGCACACGGTGTTGTTATCCTCACAAATTCAATAGTCACCTGAATGTTATATTTTTTCTGTAATGGTTGCACCTCAAAAGTACTATTTCAACCTACTTCAGAGAATATATTGAAAGATGCCTGCCAAGATTGTGGCAAGGGTTCATTTCGAACTTTTCAGTTTCATTGATACAAGGAATTTTCTTTAATATCGTTGTTTGTTTTAAAAATAAAAGTATTTTACTGTATTTATCATACGTCGACTGAAGGAAACCTTCAGTAAACATCTGAAAACAGCTTTTACGATTAATTATTTTAACAACTGGAAAAAGGTAGTCTACCGCTTTAAAACCCACCAAACGAACCAATGACATATGGAAGCTGCAATGAAACAAGAACAAAGAAAAGGAAATTCCGTTTTGCCTCAGTTAAATGAGCAGTATACTGCTCATACCTTTCAGTGAGACATGTTTTTCAGATAGCTTAGCAATCTACGTTATAGAATCACCCTGCGCACCACGCAGAAAGCGTCATCCGAAACGATTTAAAGAAGTATCGGGATCTCATTGTCACAAGTCATCAGAAGACTATCACAGAGTCATTTATTTTGAAGCTATGGACAAAATATGCAAAGAACTTACCAGGCATCTATACCAATTCTCTTTAGAGATACCTTTCAAGATTGAAAAGACACTTGTAACGGCCGCCAACTGGATTGGACCAGAATATATTCCCGTAGACAAGTCTGTCTCCGATTTCATGAGTTTGATATCAGCTCTTCGGCTTTGAAAAGACAGTTGAATCTTTTGCCGGATTTTGTGAGATAAATGACGAAAAGGTCAGTTTTTGATTTCGTGAAAGAAGTAAAAAATTTGAGGACGATTACTGAGATGTTGGTTACATTGGTAATGGGAACGTCTTTGTTTTCAGAAATTTCTCATAATCTCTCGGAGGATGACAATACCAGTGACAATTTTAACACCCGAACTCTCTTATTCTGCCATGAGGAGACTCAAGACGTACTTACGGAGTTCAATGACACAAAAGCGTTTTAACAATCGCATGCTGCTACATTCCCACAAGGATAGGACAGACAAATTGAATCTTCTAACAATAGTAAGAAACTTTGTGTCTACAAACCCTCGCAGGAATGTCCTTTTGGAGCATATATTAATTGTATCGTTTAAATAAAATTTAAGTAGTTTCTTTGCTTCAAAAATAAACTCGGTCCTGCACTTTCGGGGCATCTACTAGCTACTATTTTATAAGAATGTCTTTTTTTCTTTTCAGCTCCCCAGGTGTAAAACCGTTCCGGTGCCTATGATTACAATAAATTTCGAAAAATGATATTTCGGATTGTGGTGCTCGGATATCGTTCAGACAAAATCTTAATGGAAAAAACTCGTGATAATTAAATGTGAAATAATTAGAAAAAACTAACGAACAATAAATATAATTTGTTTAAATGTACATTATTGGTTGATGTTGCAGTAACTTTTCATCATTTTCTTCTCTTTCGAACATTTCAATTTCCACAGTGTAAATTCCGACTTGCCGAGAGTTCAGATCACGCGGAGCGAATGGCGCTCCTCACAATTAAGTGATTTGGGACACAGCGAACCGCGGTGGTGATCTAGACTACATGGAATTTTAAGAACACTAATATGATTTCTAATACTTTTATTGACATCACAGTTCGAATTGCCCCCAGGACAAAAAAAACAAAACTTTCGTAGTTAGACATCGTTCTTGATTGATAAATTTTTTAATTCTCTTTCTGAACCTCTAATTATTCGAATAAATTTAAATAGCAATTCCTTACTAAAACATTTTTAAATTATTTTCAAAAATATTTTAATTTATTTTAAATGTATTATTTATCATTAAATAAATCTTTGCGATACAATACACTTTATAATCGTTCTAAATCGGTGTTTATTGTACTATAACCACTTGAAAATTAAATTAATATATTTTAATTAATAAATATATAATAATAATATTTTAATCAAAATATTTTAAATATATTTGAAAGAGATTTAAAATATTTTAGTAAGGAATTGTAATTTAGATTTGTTCGAATAATTATAGGTTTAGAAATAGAAATTAAAGTTATCAATCAAGAACGATGTCTAAGAGGCAATTCGATTTATGATTTAAATAAAAGTATTGAAAATCATATTACTTTTTTAATAATTAAGTTTTAACAGTGCCAGGTTTTCAGTTATGAAAACTGATGAAAGCTACAGTTCGAAGGAAAAATTTTAATGAATTACTTCTATCACGCATCTCAATGATTTTGACGAATATATCATTAGAATTCAAATGGCTACAGATTCCGGTGGGAGTGGTATTTGCAATGACCATCAACGAAGCACAGAGAAAATAGCTTCAGGTCTCCATGAAGTTTTTCACACTGTCCGTTTCCAGATGGTTTATACGGAGTAGTTCTTGTTTGAGCAATTCCGTGATGAGTCAGAAATGATGATAATTCTGAGCTCATAAATTGAGTTCCACAATCAGAATGTATGGACGCTGGGAAACCGAAAATAGTAAATACCTCTCGCAGGCATTTGATTACAACTCCAGCTGTCATGTCCTTCGTTGGAAAGCAAATCGGTATCTTGAGTATTCATCCACCATGGATAATATGTATTTGTTACAGGATGATGATGGTTTGGTCCTAGGAAGTCAATACTAAGTCTTTCGAAGGGTTGAGTAGCCTTGATAAGATGATTTTCCGATTTAAAAAAACGCGGTTTTAGAACAGCACAGTATTCACAGCTTCTGCAAGTTTTCCTGAATAGTACTTTGAATAGTACGCGAAGAGTCCAGTGATCTGGGATAGTGTTTTAGCATCAGTGGGGTTTTCAACTTTAAAAGTGGATCCAATATGGTTGGATCGGGAGCCAGTGTTTTATTGTGGATATGGAAGCCCAAGAACGAGATGGAAGTGGTACGATATTGACATTTGTCAGGATTCAATGTGATTTTGAAGTCTTCAGCAGCGACAATGAATTTCTTGAGTTTTTCATTATGGCCAGCTTGATTACTATGTCGTCTAAATAAGAAAAGATGCCCTCCATTTTGTATTTGTGGATAAAATCAACCATGACTTTTTGGAAGATAGCAACGGCATTCGTCAGTCCAAACGGTAACCTGGTATATCGGAACATGCGACTGTCGGCTTCAAACGCAGTGTAGTGTTATTCGTCCTCTCTAAGAGGTACTTGATAGTAGGCACTACTCAGATCAATTTTGCTAAACCACGAGTGTTGGGCTACCTCATGAAGTAGATCATTTATGTTAGGTAGCAGAAAAGCCATCAGTTCAGTAAAACAATTAATCGTACGAGCATAATCGATCACCATCCGACGTTTATGGTGAGTTACAGATATTACAATCACTTGGGCTCGCCATGGAGAAGTTGATTGTTCAATAATTCCTTCGTTGATCAATTTTGTAATCTCTTTCTTGATTAATTCCTTGTCTTCAAGACAGTATTTTCTAGGTGTGGCAATCGGACGGATGTTTTGCAGATGATTGGCGAAGAAAGACGGAGTTTCTAAGTTCATTGCAGTAAGATTATAGATGCTTAGGCCAGTGAGATTTCCATTGAATTTGAAAGTTACTGAGTCATGAGTAGCCATAAAGTCGTAACCAAGAATAATACCAGAACACAAGGATTCAAGGACTATCAGTTGACAGACTAAATACTTTCTTCCAAGAAGTTTCATGTTACACACAAGCGATTCTCGGACAGAGGAAGTCAGATGAGCGCCTGCCATAGCGACTTTGACTTCCATGTGGAAAGGTTTTGTCTAAGCTCTTGAACTAAGTTCTTGTCGATGAAGCTATGAGTAATTCCACTGTTGAGTAAACAAGAAACTTGTTTGTCGTTGATAAAGGCGAGAACTGTAGAGTGGTGCAATCCAGGGGTGATGATGGATGCTGTTAGAGCTGATACTGTAGAGCTTTTAGCGTCATAGTCTCTTGCAGATGATGACCGATAAACTTTGGCAAAGTGACCTTTCTTTCCGTTTTTTTGGCATTCTACATCTTTCATAGGGTATTCTTTACGCTGGTGATACTTATAGCCACAGAAAAAGCATGACTTGATTGAAACCTTATTTAGTTCTGTCGTTATTGGTGGTTGCTGAGTACCGTCGATGGTGTTGATTGTTGGATTAATATTATAATTTGCTGCTTTTCTCCGGGCTAGGTCGAGAGATTTTGCCTGGTCAATAGCTGCTCTCAGGTTTAGCGTATCGTTCTCTAAAAGGTGCTGACGTGTCTCTGGGGCAAGTATTCCAGAAATAAACGCATCTCTGATATGCTCTTCTGTTTTGACAATTTTAGAAACGTCTTTGAAATTGCAGTCTCGTGCTAAGGAATGGAGAGCTCAGATGAACTGATTGATATTCTCATCGGGTGCTTGTTCTCGAGTTGATAGAATGTTTCGCGTATATACTTCATTCTTAGGCTGGAAAAAAATTCCCTTCAACAAAGATATAGATTGATCAAAAGTATAACAATCTTGGATGAGGTCAAAAACCTAGTGAGAAACGAGATTGATTAGAGCATTAAGTCTGTGATCTTCTTGAATCTTTGCCATCGAGAGATATGATGTGAAGGTGCGTATCCAATGATTGAATTTTGAAGAGGCACAAGAGAAATTGGGATCGCAATCGAATATTTGAGGCTTCAAGATATTGTCCATGATGAAATCGTAGAGAATTTTATGTAGAATAATTTGTTTTAAATCGAATCAAAAACTTTATTCTACTAAAATACATAAAATAGTTAAATTACAATCATGAATATAAATGTAAATAAATTCAAAACACACGAATTTAATAATATTTAATAAAATTCACAACATCTTTTTTATTAATTAAATATAGAATCTAGATATGATTGAATAGTCAAACACAAAGAGACGAAGGATAACTGTCGCTACACGTGAGAAATACTTTTGTTTTATTCGATATCAGCAAACTCAACTCTAATTGGTTAATAAATTTCAGTCGTTACTTCACATCTTCCCACCACACTCATCACATTTTAACATAGTCGCCTACACATGTGCACTCGCATATTCACTTACTATTATCATTCAGCTTTGTTATTCTACTAATATTGTGAACCCCTAGCAGCTTGAGGACCTTTTTCAGCGTTTTAGAGACAACCTATGGGTCCGCGGACCCCATGTTAAGAAACACTGCAATAAAACATAGATTTAGAACGATAATTAATAGTGGCGGCTCTATTGAGAATTGTATCGAAGACAATTCAAATTGTGTCGTTAACAAAATAATGAAAATCATATTAGTATTCTTAATAATAATATTAAAACATCACAATCAAAAATAGAAAGAAAAGAAGAATTTTACTCAAAGAATAATTTCGCTGACTAGTGTTTTGTAGATGTAGTTCTTTTATTATAAACCTGAATCCCATAGATATTATTCGGCTGTTTAATTTAGTGAATCATTCACTTAAAGTATTTATATTTGTATCTTTTATACTTCCAACTGTCATCAGCCACTGAAGACTTCTATCTTGAAATTGTATTACGAAAAGTCATGAATTTATTTTGATCTATAAACTGGTTTTGATAAACATAATTATTAACTACTCAACAGTTTTGCCCGAGTGACACTCGGGCGGCGTGTGATTTATTGCGTCATTTTGAGCTTAGCACGTTTTCCGTTAGGGTGTGTTTTCTATCAGTTTCGGTTTTGTCTTAAATAAAATATTGAAAATAATATGCTTTTTCTAACCATGTAGCTAAAAAACTCAAAATAAAAAAAATGTATTTAAATTAGAACAAGTATAAAAATAATTAATAAAATCTTTAAAATAAAAATCAACTTCGATTATTGAAACAGTAATCTGTGCTTGTGTGTGTAGGCATCTGTATGTATGCATATCTATGTATGTATGTATGTCGTGTTGTTGAGCATCCATAAGTTAATTTGAAATTCATCGATTTGACCTTGACCAATTTCTATGTGACATTCAGTTAAAATTGTTCGTACATTATTCAAACAAAATGATCAATTTAATTTAAATCGATAATAAATTAAATAATAATAAGATTAATCAATCCGAAAATTTAAACTTAAGACTTACACTGAACTTTTGTTAAATATCTTTCCGAATATGGACTCAATTTCCCGAAATATAATGCAAACTTTTACAGTATATGTTAAACAAGTTTATTTTACTAAAAAATTGCAATTTGATTCGTGTTACCCAAGAAATAATACAAGAAGTATCTTATGTGGTAACTGCAATGCTTATTACCTCAAGCTAGTGTGGAACCATTGTTTTTTGCTCTTAAACTTATACGTTCGAACTTTCAAGATCATCTGACTGCTGTTATAAAGTTTCCTAGATATTTCCCGGACAAATGCGCTAAAAGGGGATTGCGTAATGTTTTTGAAATTTTTTTATTATTCATTCGTTAATGCTAAGAATAATTTTTTAAATATAAAAAATAATAATAATTATTATTATTATTATTGAAATGATCAACCAATGTGTAAACTCGAGGATGATGACAAGCAACAGATGATATTGTACCAACCCTCAACCAAATTATTTTCAAAAACATTTATTAAATTTATATTTTAAAAATTATTTTTAGCATTTACAAATTAATAATAAAAGAAATTCAAAAACATTTATCGCATACGCATTTGTCCTCGAGCATTTGTTGCGCATCTTCGGAGTCAAAATCGAAACTACTTCCATTTGGCGATGGCTCCCTACCCATGCTCATGACATGATTTATTATACAATCATTACTTTCATGTATAAGCTATAAAAAAAATGTTAATTTTATTTAGCGCATTGAGTAAATTGCCGAAATTAATAGCAAAATAAACAATGAAAAATTGTGTTCAACGTTTATTAATAACTATGAATTGCCATGATTTTGAAAATTCAAAATTAAATATCAATAAAGAATTTATTTAGCATCGTTTTTACAGACGAATAACAAGTAGAAAAAAAACTCGTATAACATTTTCGACGAGAGCTTGTGAAAATACCGAAAATTCGATCCAAACATTGGAGCATGTGATTGTCAATACGAAAATCCAACATGTTTGCCGAGGAGACCTAATTCTCGTGTTGACGAGTCCGTCAAATACGAAAAGTATTTTACTAAAAAATCGCATTAATGATAGAAATGATCGAACGGTATCATTTTCGTTTTTGTCATTAATGAATTGGGGAGAAGATCCTCGAGGAGTTTGGCACCTTGATGTGAGACTTTTTTCAACTTTTTTATAAATCTTTCTTAATAAAATTCTTAAGGTTATCGATCTTGGTGAGTGTCAGGAAGGTGAACGAAGGAACACCCGTGGGTATTTGTTGAAAGTCGTATTACAATTTTATGGAACGTCATCATCAGACAGTGCTTTTTCTCGTAACAGACACATATTTGACTCTTATTTTAAAAGTATAAAAATTCCAAAAATTGAAAAATCAGTGATACTCAATGAAAATCA
>MQRK01176516.1:289-11613 GCA_001938485.1 Girardia tigrina
GGGGGGGGGTGGGACCGAATGCCCATTTTCCCCCTACTAGTATGCCGAGTAACATTTAAAATATTTCCGATTTCGTTATAGGTTTTTGCAGTCTCACGTAACGATTTAGCAATATCCTTAATTTCTTTTGGTTTCATATTATTATCAAAAAAAATGTATCACCTAAATAATATAAAAACTTTAATAAAATTAACAAATTTGAATGAAATAATTAAATAAATAAATTTGCGTTATTCATTTTGACGTTTTAAAAAACCGCCTAAGTGATAAATATTCAAATATTATTTAAACAAAGCAAAATTAAAAGAAAAAATATTAATATAATAATAAGTACTTGAATAAGGAAAATAATTTATATTGGCAGAATAAAAATATTTCAAAGGAAAAATAATTATCACAAAAACGTTGTTTGCGTTAATCATTTTGACGACCAGTATATATATATATATATATATAATATTAAAATGTTATGTATCGTGGTTACGGTAACCATGGTACTTGTTATTATATTTGTGTACCTTAGATGATTGTACAGATGTTATGTATTATATTAATGTATGAAGTACAATAGGAGTTTTATACATGTCGTTTTTACATGTAAAATAAAATGTTATGTATCTTGGTTACAGTAACCATGGTACTTGTGATTATACTTGTGTACATTAGGAGATTCATGAGGTATTGTTTGATGGTAAACAACATACATATATCATATTGGTTTCATATATATACGAAAAAATCAATTTTTGAGCCCTTTTTTGATAATTTCAGAAATGTTCGAAAAAATCGATATTTCAGCACTTTTTTGAAAATGTTGACATGGAATCTGGATGTACATATGTGGGTTTTTGTTCAAGTGCATGAGCACTTTTTTGATATTCTGCTTCCTTGTACCTCTAAAATCGATGTGCACTTTGTGCAAATTTGCATATTATGCTTATTATAGAGAAAAGTAATCAATATATGAGAATTTGATTTGCCCATTCAGATAGACAATCAAAATTTGCATGAAACACATGATATCGATTTTTGACACTAGTACTTTTAATAAATTTTATGTATTGATTTTTACACTTTTGCATATATGCAACTTGAAAAGCAATGTGTTAGCACATTAGAAATGTGCGGCACAATGTGCACTATCGATTAGCACATTTGAGCACTGTGCAGTAATCGATTAACACTTTTTTCTACGGTCCTTAGTGATGAGGTCGCGGTTGCTATGGATTCTAGAACCGTTACCATGGGTACAAATTTTGTAAGAGGGAGAATGTATTCTGATAACCGTAATAGCCAAGTGTTTTGTCACAGGCATTAAATTAGGACAAAATATTACTGGCAACGGGGACAAGTGGGGTACGGGCCGTACCCAAACCAATAACGCTAAAAGCTAACTGTAACATATGACAGATGTTACTTCGGCCTATTTAAAAGTAACAAACATTTGCAATCAATGAGTATTATTTAAAATACTTAATGAATCTTAAATATTATTTTCAATTTGTTCTTCTGTAAGATATAAAATAATTGAGTTATAAAAAATAGCTCATTTTCCCTGAATTTGTTAAGTAAAAATTACATGTCAATATTAATTAGTTGAATAAATATTACTTTAATTATAATAACATCGAATAACATTAATTTGTTGCTTGGCAAACAAAACAATGGTTTCGTGAACACTGAAGCAAGTGAAAGGAACAAGCTCATAAAGTGTTTGTCAACAAGGATTGCAAAAAGTATAAATCTTGACACCGTCAATTACTTTTCCAATATTGCAGACAAAGAAGTCATGGAAAATAAAATCGTTATACTTTTATTTTTTATAGCCCTTCAAACAGCGATTCTTGGTGAGTAAATTAATATCGTGATGGTAAAGTTGCGGTTACTTATGCGCTTGAGGAAAATAGATTAATTAATTATTTAATTATTAAGCGCAAAATGTTGATATAAGTGGAAAACTGAAAGAGATCGTGCGAAATGAAGTCAAATTACCTTTGATGGAAGGAACGAACATTTCTCTAACCATCGAAGGTCTGGCCAGTGTAAATGCAACAGTGACCCATGCAGGCAGATATGCGGATAGCAGAATCATTTTCATTGTTTTTCCAAAAATTAATTTAACAGTTGATTTTGATGTCTGTACGATTAATATTTCTGTGCGTAATTATGGAGTTCGAATACTTCTTGAAAGAACGAATATCGCCGATGTCGACAATTCCATTTCCGGTGCGTTGGAGGAATCCAATGACTGTTTTGCGGAGGCTTTTTCAAAACATTTAAAAAATGTTTTCCCAAAAACTCGATTGAAACAATATCTTTCGTCTTATCTGACACATATTTTGTCGAATCAGTTCAACATTTACCCTCTATTTAATGAATTGTGAAACAAAATAAAATCATTATGACATGACGATTTTAATATTCTTTTATATTTACATTTTATTATTACAAAGTATTTTAATGATATAAATTAAAGAATAACAGTCGACCTGAACGAATCCACCTTCATTATAGGCCATAGAAAAAGATTTAGTTATACCCACCCGGCAAGTTCAACTAGAATTAGCGACTTTATAAAGATTTTATACCTAAATAAAACTTTTCCTTTCGTTTATCTCTGCAATTTTAGTAATTTTGAGTATAAAATATATTCGATAAATATCGAACTTGACTTTTGTATATTATTTCAATTTAAAAGGTTTAGAATGTAAAAATTATTTCTGTTAAGAGAACTCATACATTCGACAGAACATTTATTACATTCGCATTTCTTATCATCTTTATGATGATCAATAGTATTGCTTTCACTATAATCCATCACTCAATTTTCAATATCTTCCATTATAATCTGAACTATACTTGATAAGATTATTTTATTTAAAAATATTTAATTTAAATTTGATTAGCTAAAATAAAATATTTTTATAGTCATTTTTAAACATTAATTTGATTTTTATTATTTAAAAATTTACAAAAATAAAATCATTAAAATTATTTAAAAGTTACAATAATAAAAACTAAAAATTTGAATATTAAATCTAAATTTAAATAAATTAGTTTCAGATTATAAAAAATTAAATATTGATAATCCATCTGGTTAGGAGAGGCACAATCCAAAATCAACATACAACATTTGAACATGCAAAAACTACACAAAAACATCCACACACCAAATATTCCTTACAATTTCCATTTCTCGAGAATTTAGACACAACATTTAAGTTTTGGAAAATGAAAAATTCAATCAATTTGAAAGAAAAATGAAAAACTCCAGTAAAGTTTAGAAAAAAATCAAATAAAATTGAAAAACAAAGAAAATTCAAGTAAAATTTAGAAAAAAAGGAAAAAACTAATAAATTTGACAAAAATTGAAAAATTCCTGTAAATTTTAGAAAAAAATAAAAAATCAAATAAAATGGAAAAAAAAAGAAAATTCAAGTAAAGTTTAGAAAAAATTAAAACGACATTTAAGTCTCGAAAATTAAATCTTGAAAATTAAGTCTCGAAAATTAAGTCTCGGTAAAATTTTACTTGAGTTTTTCATTTTTTTTCAAAATTATTGGAATTTTCATCATTTCTAAAATTTACTTGAATTTTTATTTTCCGAGAATTAATTGTCTGAGACTTAATTTTCGAGGTATTGAAGTTGCTGTTTGATGTGGCCGGGTTATGTTCCGGGCATCTCGGGGAACGAGCCGAGTGACCGTGTGCTGAAATGTGACACGGATAGATTCGCTCGTCGATCGATATAGTTTACCATGTTTTGGTGGCGTTCGTACGTTCGAAGGATCGCCATCACACCCGCGCCCACTGTGATCCAGACCTTCAAAGATCGTGGCTCGGTCGTTGTTCCCGTTGACAAGTTGATTCGAAAACCCATCAGCTTCTTGATCGTCAAGGTCGATACTCGAAAAGTGATAATAATGGGGGGACGCAACATAAATATGCGATCTCTAATTGGCAAACAATTGAATTTGATAAGAAAAAAATAAGACGAATTCGATCAGTTTTTTGCAATCCATTTATGTACATGAACATTGTTACAACTTCCACACTTTCGTTTTTCCAATTTCTTAATTATTATTTAAACAAAAAGCATTTATTTTTTGTTCGAAATTTTTGTTTATTAGTTATTTACAATTTTTTATTATTTAAATGTTGGACGTAGTTCTGTCGTTTTCGGTTCATTTTTCCTTTTGCATTAAAATATATTTTCCTTTTTAATTATTTTTTTTTATGTTTAGAAATTTGAGATTTTTCTAGAAATGTGAAAGTTTTATTTTTAAATTTATCAAAAGGAATTATTCAAAGGAATTAATTAATTATCAAAAAGAATTTTTTATTTACATTCGTTAATTAATTTATTTCTTTTATTGATATTTCTTAAAGATATAATTAACAGAGTGAACCTTTGAAGTTTGGTTGTCACTACACGAGACTTAAAAGTTGTGCTTCGCTTGCGAATATAGCATGTTATGTGAGCATTTAAATATTTGGCGAGTTTAATAAATTGATCTCAATATTTTGTTTAAGTATATAAAATTTTATTTCTTTTATTGATTTCAGACTTTTGTAAACGGAAACAGGAATCTTTATAGTTGGGCAATAATATCAATTTTTAAGTGGATATTGAATGAACTTTGTAAAACGGATGTGAAAATTAAAAAAAAATACTCTGAAGTAATTTATAGTATAATTGGGCAGTTTTTTTAAGACCTTTTTAATGAAATTACTCAATCCATCGATTATTGTTTAAATAAATCTCTTCCTCCATGAAAATATTGAAGTAGTCGTTGCATTGATTGATTATAATACAGCACAATTCAGCGAAATATATCATAAATGATACAATAAATTTTGATATTTTAACCCTACAATGCGCCGTGATTCATATTTGAATCAACCATATTTTACCTCAATATCTTTTAATCACGTGATATTCTTTGAGTGTTTACATACTGTGAACCAAAAACATTGTCTATGGAATGATAACTGCCCATAAAGTCATAGTTGCAATATATTTTGTCAACAAAAATGACAGTTCAGTTTTTAATACTTTTAATTGCTGTAAGTTTTCAATTCATTTATAATACTTCTTCCTGATGCATAATTACATATCCGTTGACATTTTATATGTAAACAAATATAGAAATGAAATAAAAAATGTGTGGAGAGATAGCAATTGGTTTCAATTACGATTTTTTAACTGAATTGATTAATTGCGGTTACTTTGATCGTGTAGATTTTTGATTGAAAAATAAAACTTTGCCATCAGCTTCGACTTATCAAGCTATCGCGGCCATGAACCGGATTAAATTTACGGACGCAGTCCGCACGTATGATGGCTGCAGCAATTTTGCGATTTGGTGTCGCAAGTTCAAAGCCGCAGTGGCGGTCTGTGACATCGACAAAACGGCGGCGCTACCGATGCTCTTGGACGGGTGCGCGTTTGATCTTTTTTTGTGGTTGACTAGCGAGGACCAGCGGAGCTATGATGCGGTATAGGCCGCACTGTTAGAAGTATTCGGGCCCGATCCGTAAGAAGCGTTAGAGCAATTTAGATCGCGATCGATTCAACAGGGCGAATTTATCATGGAGTATATGTCGTCCCTGTGACAGCTCGTGACCGTCATCTGCAGGGGACATGAGCCGCAGGAATATTTTTTGCGCTAGCATTTCTTGCTGGACTGCCGGTAGAAGTGTCGAAACACCTTTTGTGGGAGGTCAGTAAGAAAAAACAAGCCCCTGCGAGACCTGATTCAAATTGCGCGGTCACTTCTCCTAATCAACACGAGAACGGAGAAGGCGGTCGAACCACCAAGTGGCGGAGTGGTGGCATCGCGTCGAACGTCAAGTACGGCGCCAATCAGAGACATTGTTTTAGTTGCAACCGGCGCGGTCATCTGCAACAGGACTGCATGGCGTCGCTAGAAGAGAAGAAGGGTCAGTCATCAGTTTCAAAATTTAGAGCGTGCTTCATCTGCGGCGCACCGGATCATTTTTGCGCGGCCTGTCCACAACGGAATCGAAAGTCAGGAAAAGATCAACAAACCCTCTCTTCTGCGTAGGGAGGGTACCTGTGAAAGTCGATGTGCAGTTACCCGTAGTCATCGTCTGATTTGGAGGAAAGATGGTGAGAGGACTCGGCGACACTGGATGTTCCGTAATCATGCTAGAACAGCGGCTGGTGCGATCGGATCAGATTCAAAGTGTATCCGAAAAACTGCAAACGGTACTCGGTCAAGCAGTAGTGACACACGGGGCATGGATGGAGATTGAAGTGTCTGAGCAGCTTTTAAAGCGCTGGGTTTTGTTGGCTAAAAGTTTGCCGCTAATAGAAGTGGAGATGATCATAGGAATGGATACAATAGCCTCAATGGGAGTGGTAAATGTTGGCGCCACAGGAGAAAAAATCAGATTCAGCACTGGCACAAGGAATAGACCGCAACAAGCGCAGCGTGAGTCACGAGGCGGTCATAGAGAACCGCTCATGGTAGCTGTTGCAGCGCCAGTGAGCAACTCGTTCTATCAACCGGGTATCCAGACAAGTGCATTGAAGGGCGCTGCACCAACTTGCATTGTCGATCAGGATTTCACGGCAGTATTCGATAGATCATCTTGGTCCGTTACATGGCAATTGAAAGATGGGCGAGCGCCGCCAGTTCGCAACAGTGTGTCGGAGTATGATTTCTTACAGGCGCATGAATTAGAAGTCGATGCCGACATCGAAGACTGGAAAGCGAAATGATGGATGGTGGAATGTGAAAGACAATGGCAGCCGACACTACCCCTCATGGCAGTGTTTTCAAGAAGCAAAAGCGAAGGTTCAACCAGTCCTCGACTATCGGGAGCTCAACGAGTCAATCTCAAGTCATACGGCCGAGAGCCTGGCGTATGCTGAAAAGTTGAAAAAAATGGCGCCGAATAAGACGAAACCTGGTCATTGTGGATCTGTGGCAGGCTTATCTAGAAATCAAGGTCAAGCAATCTTTGTGGTCTTACCAGAAGGTACAACATCGGAATAGATCCTACTATCTAACCAGGCTCGGTTTCGGGTTGAGTGTAGCCCTGAAAATAATGCAGAAAATTCTATCACACGTGTTGTTGTCGGACACGATGGTACAGGCGAACACAGACGCCTATTATGATGAAATCGCAGTCAATGTCACCAAAATGCCAGTAAATCGAGTTATAGAAGTGTTGCAGTGCTTTGTGTCAGAGGCGAAAGATCCAGTCCCCATATACGGCAGTCAAGTGTTGGGTCTATTGGTTAAGGTGGACGAAGGCGGGTGATTACGTTGGTGCCGTGACGGAGAAGTTCCACCACTGCAAGAGAAAGTCACTCACCCCAATTTATTCGCGTGGACCGGGCGGTCGGTGGGACATTATTCGGTCTAAGGTTGGTTACGGCCGGCGTGCAGCATTATCAAAAGGATGGCCAGCGATTGTGGATAGGACACGGTCGGGGAACCTTAAATTGCTGAAATAGCCCGGCAGTTGGCGCCGCGGATCCAAACGGAAGATCCGGCTAGGGGCGAATGGGAGGCACCGCAAATCGAGAGGAGGCGTGTTTGGGGCGATGCAAGCTCGATCGCGGTCGGTATATGCGTCGAAATAGGCGTCGTCGTCGTCGAGGATGCCTGTTGGTTGCGTCAGAAAGACGACACAAACCACATCAATTTAGCTTATCAGGACTTTCCTGATTGAACTTATTAATTTTAACGTTAACTTTATTTAAGCAAATCAATATTATCTTCAATATTTTTTGGTTACCACTAAAGTCCTGTTAACTGTTTAAAATTATGTATAAAAATCTTGAAATGATATTATGAATTTGCTCCATTGAGTTTTGACATATAAAAGTACTCCAACTCTTTAAAGACGGTGTTTTTAGGAAGTACGAATGTGTGTTTTGTGTTTTTATAATTTTGTTAGTCAATAGTACCTAATCTATTGGAAAAATGCAAATAAAACATCAATTCTTTCTTACCGAAAGTTTATCTTGAGTTCCTTGTATTTGGGAAAAAGTATATTATAAAAAAATTTTATATTTACAGGTATCGTTCGATTTTAAAGATTTGCAGTTTCGATATTAATAAACTGTGATCTGATTACTCGTATTGATTAGCTGTGTGTGAATACGTTTATTTAATAATATTGATTTGCACATTATGAAACTGTGTACTATTTTGTTTTATCGAAAATAAAGATTTATATAAAGAAATTATGTACATTTATACATTTGTGTTGGAAGATCCTAATGATTATTTGAGTAAGATTAAAGATTTGTGTTCAAAAATTGAATATTTAACTCAGATTTGAATACCCAACAAATTTGCTAATAATTATCTTATTACCAAAAAGGATTTCATCCCAGAATTAAAAAAGAAGTTTAATTTTAATGAAAGCAGCCGACACACAAGTGTGCCCTAGAACTGTGTTTAATAATCAATTCTCTAGATCAAGTGGAAATACGAAGATTATTATCTATCAGGACAATACACGTCTTCCTAAAACTGTTGTATCAATGATAAAATTGAATGAACTGAAATATGATATGTTTGATGTTCTTGGAACATCTTCAAAATTATTATTTGAAATTAATTCTGACATCAAATCCAAATTTTATTAAATTACAGTGTTTTAAAAAATGACTAACACTAATGTTTAACCAAACTTTATTTTTTGAGAAACAAGTTGTATTATAAATCTTCAACCGGTTTTGTAAATAAATTTTATCAGTTTTAAATTACAATAACACTATCAAATACTTAATCATTTCATGATATTTTATTAGTTAAAAAATCACTATTTTCATTATCTAATAATTGCCTTTAATCAAATTTTATAATTTTAAATTACTCGAACAATAAAAATAATTTAGTAGTATTAAGAACATTTAGACAAGTCTCATTTGAATCTTTATTGCAATTACATTTAGAGTCATTAAGACTCTCAGAAGGTCTTTCATCGTTTGCCATCGTTCTAATTGGTTTTCTTATTTCTGATTTTAATCACGATTAAATCGAAAATTTTTTTCTAAGTTATTTTTTAAAATATTTAACCTCTAAAAAATATTAATTAAAAAATAATAATTTTTACCATTTCTCAATAAATCCCAAAATAATAAAAATGTAATCAAATTATTAAAAACGTATTTAATTTAAATTTTACTAAAAATTATTAAACTTAATTTTAATTGGGAAATTAAAAATATGAACTTATCAAATGATTATTTTAATTATGTTCGAAAAGTCAATCCTTTAAATTTAATAAAAAAATACCAATTTCCATCTGAGTTGGAGAATCACCATTCTAAATTCAACATACTTAAATCAACATACAGCATCCATACATTTACACATTCAAACAATTTAAAATATTCCTCAAAGATACATCAACTATATTTGCCTGAGTTGGTTCCTTCGGAGTGAGGAAACAAAAACCCAGACTATTACATGAATCTGGAGATAACAGAGGAATAAAACGGTCCAGATCAATGAGAGAAGGTACGAATTACGAAAAGAGATAATATAAAAATATTCTTGAAATGTCGAAAGAAATGGCCCATCATCGTGCTTATACATCAGAAAATTATTAATTGTTTAATTGTGTCTTACGCTTATCTATGTAAATAAATAAATTGTTTTCCCTAAAAATAGGTGGAGGAGATAAATAGCGAAATCAAATGAAATTTATGTCCGCCTCTTGTTTTGTCACGAAAATGACTTTATTGGTTCTCTCGGAAGTCGTACAGGCAGCGGTGACTCGAGCCAACAATTCCGCGTGATCGCCACCAGAGACAAATTGTGTCCGAAACCGTGTATCGATCAGAGTCCAGCACTAGCGGCCGTCTTCAAGCTGCATCTTGCGATTTTCTAGTAGATTGTTCAATATGGGGAGCACGTCCTGTTCGATCTTCTCGATACCATCAAGCACAAACAGGCGGACTGTTTTAGAATCAAAATAGAATTTTTTTAGATTCTACTTCTGATGAGATGGAACTAAATTTTCATTTCAACAAGTCCACAAAACTGACCAAATAGTTGTTTGTTTTTAAGAAATATTAAGAGTAATTTATTTAGAATTTGTTTTTTAAATTGATGTAAATTTATGGTTGTTTTGTTATTTTGGTTTTCAATTTTGATATCTTCATTAAATTTGAATTTTATTTTGTGAACTTATTAGTTTTTTTGGTAATTAATGAAAATATATATGTATGTGTGTATATATGTGTATGTTAGGTTGGGAATTCACTTCCATTCTAAATCAAAAAGAAATTAAGACTTCAAAATTTATTCAAAAAAATTTATTTATTTTATTGAAATTCAATCTTACGAAATTTTCTTTTATGTATTCTTAACCAAGTATTTTTTACGAAATTCTTAAAAATTACAGATGAAATGAAATTTAAATATTTATAAATTTTAAAAATTTATTATTTCCGTAATTAAATCTCAAAATTAAATTTATTTTTCCGTATGATTTTTATTGATTGTAATAATTATGTGATTGATTGCAAGATTATTCACTTCGTAAAAGAATATAGACAATATTATTGTAGAAAAACTGGTGCATGATTATTAGGAACATTAATTGGGTTTTCTTTACATTTATTTATATCACAATTTGAATTGCCAATAGAATAATTCTCCGTAAAACTTGCGTAGCTCACCTGATGAATATGGGATGAGGAAATTGTGGAGGAAAGTAACGAAGTTTCGCTGTAGTTTCGGTAGCATTCACACAGCGATATGTACGTGTAACATATGCCACATCAAAGTATGCTATTTATTGTTGTCCATTTGGTGAACTGATTGAACGTAAAACCTTCATTCCTTCTTTTAAATCGTCAAGTGACAAGAAGGCTAATTCATTCGTCATACCACAAAAAAACTCTTAAGTTATCATCATGGTGATAAGAGCTTGTGAGTCCTAGCTCCTGAATCTTCCTTCATGTACTTTTGACAAGATGGAAAAAACATCCAAGAGTTGCAATATGATCTATAAAACATCCTTTAATTATTAGGTGTATAACTTAGTTTTTTGGATTTTCTAAGAGATGGTGTAACCTTTGTAATAAGCATTATTTTACAGTCGTACGTACAGATTTTTAAAGTACTGAAATCGAGACATTAAAATCAAGTAGGTCATTGACCTTAAATGCGTCATAAACATATTTTTAATCCCTTTTTTGTCTATGACAACTTTCATACCAACAAAACAACATTTGCGGGAAGCACTACTGTTTTGCTTTAATCAAAAGAAAAAAGCTGCAGACAGTTTTCGGCTTCTTGAAGAAACTTATGGTCAACATGCACCAA
>MQRK01176524.1:16623-31568 GCA_001938485.1 Girardia tigrina
TAGAGTTTGAATTTTATTCATGAAAATAAACAAAAAGATTGCTATGTAATACAGTGTATAAATTTGTAGATAATCGTAAGTGGTTTTTTTGCAAAATAAATTAAAAAAAGTATTTTTTTCAAAAATTTTCAAGGAAAAGTGTATTGTCATCTAGAATACATCACTCCTGAAAATTTCAAGTCACCAGCACAACGGGAAGTGGGTGAAATTTCGATCGCAAGATTTGATCCATACAGACAAACAAACAAATGAAACGTAATAAAAGCTTGTAATAAATGTATTGAAAATTCAATTAGTGTTCTTAATAATATTGATTTGAAAAATAATGAGAGATTTTATTAGTTAGAAACAATATTTTAATTTAAACATCTACTGAGGCCTGTTTTTCTAATATTCGTTTAAAATCCTTGGCACCTTCGGAGTACTTTTTTTACTTAAATACTTGCTTAAATTTAAAGTTGCAATGGTGTTATTAGAGTCTAAAAAATAATTTCTATATTTTAAAATATTTCAAAATATATTTTAGGATATTTCGACGGTTTTACCGTTATCTTCAGGTTTCTGATTTTTTGCTTTTTTGCAGTACCGATATTATGTAATTAATAGGAAAATTGATTGCAAGTTTTGAAAAATAGATCGAAAAAACCTATATTTTAATTATTTGAATTATTATACAGTTTTTTAAAGTCTTTTTTATGTTTTGGTTTTAAACTTTATGTATTTTTTACATAATTATTGAAATTATGCTAAAATATTCAATAGAAAAATTGAATAAATGATTTGGCGAATTGAAAATTTAACTAGCTCCTCATAATCCTAAAGTCGATGTTGAAAAGTCACTCTAAATTTGTTTAGAGATTTCGATTAATTTAACGCAATCGATTACATATTCATCCATTTCACATATATAAGCAGTAAAAACAGCAAAAAATCAGTAGTTTGAAGATGGCGGTAAAACCATCGAAATATTTTATCCTAAAATATATTTTTGATATGACGTTGTTTAGTTTTTTAAAACAGATTTATTTAAAATAAAGAGAAAGATACCAGACGGAGCAATTCGCAAACCCAAACAAGACAGATGATACGTTTTCGGACATGAATCTTTTTCGCAAAGCACCAAATCACCGGTATCATAACACCTGAATTGATAAGAAATACATGAGTAAACACAAAAAAGTAAAAAAAAACATTTGAATAACAACAGCAAAGGCTTCTCAAATGGTGTCGATTTCCCTAACACTTCAAATACGTATCTCATACATCATTCAATAATTTGTTGTAGGCTATTTTCCCTATTACATCTAATAATAACGATCCTGAAATATGCATCACAAAATAATGAGTAAAACGATTTTATCTGTTTCTAGAATACCAGTGAAATGTGTTGCAAATCAATCCCTAAGCATGGCGTTGGTTTGAAAAAGACACTTTCTAAATAATACTGTTTTTATAACAACAAAAAATTTTTAAAATTAAATAATTAATCTGCTCAATTATAAATTTATGATGTGTAAGGACATCATTCCAGACTTTTCCGTAATATAGCGGAAAAATCGAAAATTTAAATACTTTCGCGGAAAAACAAATAATGCACAAAATCGCGGAGAAAAATACATAACTTATAAATTTTTAATAATTTATAAAATTATAATTATATTGAATTATATTTTATAAATCATATTCATAAATTCATATTAATAAAATAACTTAATAAGTGAGAAATAATAAATTTGTTTGAATATTTAATTTCATTGAAATTGTACGCGGCAATTTTAAAGTATTGTACAGTCTGTTAATTAACTGTATTCGTAGAGCTAATTATTGTGATAAATTATTTCTTTACGTTATAGATGCCTCCAAAGAGCAAGAATTCTCATTTGGGAAGAAAAACTGCCATTGATCTGATACATGTTAGAAAGCGGTTGATCCCTCAAGAAGGTCTACTGTAGTTGATCATATGAAAGGTAACAAGCATCTTGAAAAGAAATCCCAGAAAGAGAAGATGACTGCGGTATTTGCAACCAGAGGTGAAACGGCATCAAAGATCACACGGTAGACAAGCATTATCAGTTCTATCGCAGTTGCAAATGCAGAGAAAGAAGCCCGTGATTCTGTTGCCACTGACTTTTTGCACGTTTTGTTTTCCGCTAACATACCAGTAGAGAAGGCAGATAATCCACAAATAAAAGAATTTTTAGAAAAACATGTACACAATTGTGGCAGCACAAACTCCACTAATTACAGATATTGCAGGACGTTACATCTGCCTTCCTGTAAACTCAGTGGATGCCGAGCGCAGCTTCAGTGCCTGAAAGAATGTTGTGAGTGACCGCGTCACAGTCTAACAGATGCAAGAACAAAACATCTTGTTGGTTTATATAATAACTCTGCAGTGCTGAATCAGAAAAGAATCGAAAGACAAGATTCATGAAAATAACAGTTTTGTCTTTGGAATTATTGACTTTTTCACATAACAACTCCTTTAAATGGTATTGCATTAGCTTCAGAGAGGTTAACAAATCGTTTTCTATCAGTTTATACTGATATATTATTAAGCAGCGATGAAGATATTATCATGCAGAACTAATAAATCAAAATATTATTTTTTTACATCCATTCTTTGTGCAGACAGAACACTACTTTGCCACCAAAGTTTTAATTAAAAAAATGATTTAAAAATAACACAATAAAAAATTAAGATAAACTATTTATAATTTATAAGTAGATTTTTTTAAATTAATATTGTTCTGGAACTCCAAATTTTCCGTTTTTTCCCATTTTGGGACCTGAAAAAGTTTTTTTCGATCAAATTATCACATTTTTATATATTGTCATCGAGAATGAGTATGTATGCAATATTTGAAGAAAGTTGATTCAGTAAAAGGCCTTCAAAAACAGGTTTCCAAATTCCATGGAAACACATATATAGATATATATACAGACAGTAAGCTATTAAAAAGAATGAAAAAATAGACTACTCTTATCTGACCAAGACATAGAAGCGCGTTCCTAATTATTAGCGTGTTCGAATTATTAGGGTGAACCAAAATTCTTTTCGTATTTTTTATTAAAAAATTAAACATAATTTTACAACAAATAAAAAACATTTAAGTTTCAAAGTAGTTAAATTTCAGGCCATTTGAATCTATAGCTTGAACCCATCTCTGGACAAATTATGCGATCCCGCTGCGGTACCAATCCTTGTTCTTAGAAGCGAAGAACTAGTGACATCCAAATTCGACCTCGGCCAGATTATTGAAACTGCGACCACGAAGAAAGTGTACCATAGAGCGGAACCGGTGATAGTCGGATGGCACAAGATCCGGACTATACACTGGGTGTGGAAGAAGTTCAAAGGCGCCGAGATTTTTGATTTTTCCTTTGTTTGCTTGGCGGTGTGCGGTTTTGCATTGTCCTGTTGTCGAAGAACTCGCCTTCGATTGATCAAAGCGGCGTATTTCTCGCCAAGTGCCGCATACATTCGATCAAGTTGGGCGCAGTAAAATTCACCGTCGATGGTACGACCATTTGAAATCAGCTCGAAGTGAATCACGCCTTCGAAATTCCACCAAACACACAAAAGTGCCTTCCTTGAGAAACGATCTCGTTTCGCTGCCGGTTTCGCCATTTGTCCGGGGTTCAACCATTGATTTTATTGGTCTGGATTACTAAAGTAAACCCACTTTTCATCGCAAGTTACAATTCGACGGATGAAACGGTCATCGCGCGGATTTTCAAGCAATTTTTGATAAAGTTTCGAAACGCTTTTCGGCTTGTGTAAATTCATGAGGCACATCTCGACATCGTCTATTGACCTTGCCAAGAGCTTGAAGGTGTCGTATAATAGATATTTGAGGAATATCGAGTTCAGCCGACAATCTGCGAGTACTTATTAACGGATTTGTCTCGACGGCTTCACGAATTGCTCCGGAATCTACGGTAATAGGTCGGCCTGAATGTGCATTGTCTCCGAGGTCAATGTCGCCTTCGTTAAACCTTTTGTGCAGTACGATTTGAGACCACATTATCGCCTTCAACTTCACATATCTTCTTTGTTGCTGCAGTTGCATTTAAGCCCTGTTTTCAGTAATGACGTAAAAGAACACGAATTTCAAAATTTTCCATGATTTTTCTCAAAGATCATAAAAATTATATTAACGACTAATCAGAAGTTTTAATAAATATTGTGATAGAGCAGTTCAAGAGCTTTAAAAACATATAACACATGTGTAGTGACACAAATTTTTATCAGTATTTATAAATATTAAATATATATACATAAAATCCTATATTTCTTATTTATAATTACAATTTCCTCGAAATTGAGACACTCTTAATCAAAATTGCATATTATTTTCTTCAAGTGATTATAAAGCCCATTTATAAGAAAACTTCTTGATTTAACATATCGAACTTAATAATTTTATCTTAATTAATTCGATGTTAATTAATTCTAGAAAACCATAGAAATTGTAACTCATTCTTATATAAAAGTAAACGGAGTAAAAGCAGTGTTCTTTGGGCCACGCATTGTGTTTCCATATATTTTTACACTGTTAAAAACGGTACTATTAGTGTTAAATCCTTTTAATCTCATTTTTCATTGGTTATTTTTTACATATGGAACTTACTAAAAATTCAATGTAATCTTTTGATAAATGTTGTTTTTTTAATTTGAAAATATCTTCAACGTGGAGAACAGTTGAAATAACGTTTTCCTTAACTGATCAGTGTAGGATTAGCATTATACATTAAAAAAAGAATTTATGTTGAAGAGGATAATGTATTAGTTGAAGTTATATTTTAATGATTTATAAAAACCACAAAGTGAGAAGCCTTAGTAACACCCAGTCATACAATCCAAGTGACAAACCTGTAACAAAAATTCTCATGTAAAGTTTTGAACTCGATAGACTGATCTGATTGATCGGTGACATTCACCATAGATTCGCTGCGATCATTACTCACAGATTTTTCGTTTATTTCTTCCGAATCAATTTCATCTTTCATTTTTAACTTGTCTTCAATTTGCTTAGTTTTTTCTTTATCCGTTGGTGTTGATTCGATTTCTTTGGGAATTTCTGCTGTCAATCTAACAGCAACATCCATCAAAACCGTCGGGGTCACTGTGGATTTCGGTGCTGGTACTACCATCGGTTTCAGAGGACTACCCGGGAGAGACTTTATCGGTCCGAGAAAACCAGTGCATTTCGTAGTACCACATAGACAAAACGTATCTTCTTTCATTAAAACCCCACTGATTCGATAATCGAAGGTCAATTCTTGATCAGGTTCGATATCCTTCAGTGCAAACACTCCTGTTATATTTAGTCGATTATTTAACAACTTCAATCAAATAAATTATGTTTGAGATTTTGTTTTACTAATAAAATATTACTAAATCAATCTACTAACTAATTATATAGGAAAAAGAAAAGTAAAACATAAATTAGAAATCAAAGTATAAAAATATTTAGGTCAAAACTCGAATCTTTAAATTGGTATGTTCAGCAAAATTGATTTTTATGAACGAATATTGATTTGTTTACTCGATTTTCCTCAACACGAATCGGTAATCATTTTATCCATTTATCGATACTTATTGAATGTTTGACTATTTATTTTTCTGTCGAATATAATTTGCAGAAATAAATTTATTATTTGTTTTTATGGATTTGCGATTTCAAAATCATATTTTTATCTTCTTTCGATTCAGAAATGATGCAGACCTTTAATTAGCAAAATCTAAAAAACCTACTACTATATTAAAATATTGGAAAGAACATTCTGAGTAGAATATTGTTCTGGTACCTACAAAAAGAGATATATATATAGCACAAAAACGCAATTTTTCTAAATATTTATTCCTTAAAACATGTTTCACCGGTTTTGACATCGTTAGTTGTCTAATTGAAAATTTCAAATTTAAGTCATTTGTAGCGATAGAGGATTGAATAACATCAATCTAACAATATAACATCATTTCTAAGCTTTTTTCTATAATTTCAAATTATTAAAATTAAAAGATTTTAATATAATTAGATGAATCACTTTGAACATTTATACATGGTTTGAAATCCTTAATTGACAATACTTCAGTGATTATACTCTCATAATAAATATCAAAATTTTACATATTAGATCTAGTAATAAATAATGTCGTTTATTTGATCTTCATTTAAATGCATCTATTCAACCTACAAATCTACGGTAAATACAAAAAATGTAAAGCTTAATTAACAAGGTTTGTTGCAAATATTTTGATTTTTTTAAGTAGGTTGTAAAGGATGGTAGATGAAGAGCATATAAGACATTGTATGCTTTAGGAGTTTGGAAGAAAAGCAAATGAGGCTGTTAAAAATCCATGCAGTGCTTTGGGTTAAGATACAATTTGTGTCAGAAAATGCTAGCGTTGGTTTAATTTTTGTTGAATGACGAGAATGGTCGAGGCAGTATATCTGATTTTTTCCAGGAAGCACTTGAGGCTCTTGTGGTTACAAATCTTGAAATTATGCAACAAGAGCTTGCGAACAGCTTTAAACTGTTCGCAAAAAACTATTTGCAATCAATTGTTGTCACTTGGTAAGGCCCACAAGTTTGGAAAATGGGTTCCACATAACGAAAACAACCGCAAATAGAGTTACAATCTGCAGATCGCTCCTTTCTCGTCAAGACTGATTGCCGTTTTTAGAGCACATTGTTACCGGAGATGAAAAATGGGTATTTCATGTTACACGGCAGAGACGATTACAATGGTTGGACAAAAGCGAAGCGGCGAAACTCACGCCACAGCCTGACTTACATGCGAAAAAAGTGATGTTGTGTGTCTGCTGGAATTTTAAAGGTATTATTTATTTTGAACTCCTTAATAGACAATACTTCAGTGATTATCCTCTCATAATAAATATCAAAATTTCACATATTAGGTCTACCAAACAACAAAACCATTACAAATGGAGTGTAAAGTAAAAGGAAAAGGAAAGATTAGACTAAGATTTGAGAAAAAAGATCCCGTGCTGATTAATCGGAAGGGCGTAATTCTTAATCATGATGACGCACGACCGTATTCACGGCGGATAAAATACGCCATTTGGAATGGAAAGTTCTACCACAACCTGCATATTCTCCAGATATTGCACCATCTGATTATCATTTGTTTCGTTCATTCCAACATTTTCTTAGTCGAAAACATTTTAAAAATGAAGAGTGAATCAAAAACGCCTTGACCGATTTTTGGATATAAATCACAAGAATTTTATAACAGAGGTATTTGGATGTTACCTGAACGATGGCCACATGTAGTTGAAAACAACGGTTACTATATTGTTGATTAAATTCTTGTTTGTTTAAAAAAAATTTGTTTTAAATATTTTTTACAACGACATTAATTATTACTAGACCTAATAATATTTTAAACTCTTTATTACAGTTGACTTTATTTCAATCTTTCCAAAGTAAAATGGAGCTTTTTTTACTTGATTGAGTTAAGTTTATTACTATAAATTATGATAATAAATAAGTAAATGAAAAATAATTAATTAAAAAATAAAATAATAAATACATACTTAAATTTTAATGAAGTAGACTGGTATTTTAAATTTAATTCTGTATAGAAAAATTAATTTATTTAAAATTTTATTGAAAAGTAGATTTTTTTTAAAACTAATTTCAAATTTTAACTGAAGTATTGAGCACACATAGAGTGAGCACCGACTGGCGAACCATGTCGCTGCAGAAAAAAAACTGCCAACAAATTATCAGATAAACTCCCGTCAGAACAATTGTAAAATTTTAATAATAATAAATATTTGTGATTTTTCAAAAATTTAGAATCGTGTAAAATATTTAAAAAAAAATGCCCGGATGAGGACAAAAGTTTAACCAATTTACATTAAACCGCTATGTTAAAATTTTTAAATTTTAAAAAATTTTAAACTTAGAGATTTAATGCAAATTTATTGAAAAAAAATTGTAATGAAAGGTAAATATAAAAACCTACTTTTTAATGTTTAGTGTCGCCTTTCAAGAGACAACCCCAGGAAGCTATTTTGAAAAAAATGAATTGAAACAATAAAATCAATGGAAATCGGAAATAAATAGTAAGAATAGTAAAAACTCACTGAATGAATTGTGAACTGATTTTCTTAATAATGACGTAAATCAATTAGGTAATTATTGATCGATGACGCAATTCGCCGTGCTTGATTTGATTCGTGAATTCAAATTTATCGACTATTTATGTGTTTGAGTGTGTTTTCATCGATTATTATGTTTATGTGTGTTTAACGTGATTTTCTAATTTATGATTTACTTTTCGGTTTATTTATGTTAAAGATTTTTTTAAGCATTATTAAAAATACATGGACAAAAATTTATATCAATACCTATTTTCGGAGTACCACCGACAATCCATTTCTCGAGATAACAGTTTGGGTCACACGAGTGGTTGATGTATCTTGACAGATTGCCCCTGGGGCCCGCATCAATTATCAGATCAGGACTCAGTTTCACCATGTACAGATCTTTCTGATTGAGTTTCTTCGAGTTGTGGATCCGGAATATTGATTCAGCCCGAGTGATCAACTCCCCGAGATATTCGATGATGAAATCGTTCTGCGACAGACTCAATTTTATATGGATTGAATATCGTAGAATGTATTGTGCAAGATAATACTCGATTTCCCGACTTATTTTTCATTTATTTAAACAGAAATATTTAACAAAAAATCTAAACATAGCGGATATTTTTTACAGTTGCTGTCAATGTGAATATAATAATTGTAGTCTTCTATGATTAATAATGATGGTGAGTGAAATATTGTTTACTTCATTTATGAATTTTGAAAATCTTTTTAATATTTCATCCCCATGCCAAATTAATGCATATGAAAATATCTATATAAAATCATTAAAAGCTCGCTTCCAACGTTACTCTCAAATAAATTCCGATATTGGAACATAGAACTTTAAAATTTGACTTTTAAATTACTTTTACATTTATTTTTATTTTCAACAATGTTACTATACCTTTTACAATTCAATTTCACACAATTTTATTTATTTTTTTGTTTAGTCATAATTGATTAAATATTAAAACAAATACATATTTTTAGTATTAACTGCATCAAAAGTGCAAAAAAATCAAATTCAAGAAATTTTTTATAATATTCTGATATATTATAATTCATGAAATATTTACATATGATATTTATTTTCATTTATGTTTTCATATTTATATTTTCGTTAAATTGATTTTCAATAATGTAAAATTGATTTTCAATAATGTAAAATTGATTTTCAATAATGTGAAATTGATTTTCAATAATGTGAAATTGATTTCATTTGTGTGAAACTGATTTGTAAAAGGTATAGTGCCATAAGAAAAAAGTAATCTTTAAATCCAAAATTTTAAAGTTCTGTTTCCATTTAGTAAGTCTTGGGAGAGCAGAGTTTGAAACGTTATTAATTAAGTCACACAACCTTAAAATTAACGATCCAGTGACATTAACAACTTTATTATAAATATTTACAAAAAGGGAATAAATAGTATAATGAGTAAGTTAAAATTTAATCTCGCCCAATAAAAAAAACTAACTTCTTAAATCCGAAAACTATGTATAAAATTTATAAAAGGAGTAATAAAAAATGACAAAAATTAATTCAATATCAAAATTATAAAATGAAGTTAATTTAAAACCACACAAAATGATAATATGTTAAATTAAAATTTTTATAAACATAAAAAAATAAAAAAAATATTTTAAAAATATAAAAATGAATAATAAAATAATTCAAAAAAAAAATAAATATAAATACAAAATTAAATTATTTTATTTAAAAAACAATTTGAATAATTTTTAAATTTGAAGAAAAAAGAATTAACTAAATAAATGAAAATCGATTTTATTTTAAAAAAAGCAGAAACGAAAACACAAGTAATAAAAGTTTTAAAAGCAAAGGAGATGAAAATTTGTTTAAAATTATGTAATAACATGAATATTTATTTTGAAAATTATGAGTTCTCATTCAAATTTTGAAAATGATATAAAATCAACTAAACAATGAAAATTACATTTTTTAGTTTCGTTTATGCCATTTTCATTATCAGCAAATGACCAATTCATATTCAACACATAAATTTATTAATATAACAAACATAGATTTTCATACATATTTCCTTCAATTAAATTTTCCATTTGGCCAAATCTTTAATTAATTTCGTTTAAATTATTATTCTAGTTTTAATTTTTTATCAATTTACTTTATATTTTAAACAGTTTTTGAAATTTTTGATCAATCAAACTTTATTTTAAAAATTTATTTATAAAATATATTCAAATTACAAATAAAACTAATTTATTTAATTTATACTAAACCCTAATTTTGAAATTATTTCGTAAAATTATTTAATATAAATTTAATGTTATGAGAAGGCAATTAGTTTTTGGTTCGCTGATCAAAATTTAAATAGTTTTAAAAAGATTATTTTAAATTAACATAAACGTTATAATAATTCTATTTTAATGGCCCTTATAAGGAGTTAGTTAACATTTTCAATTCACTGAATAATTTAATTTTTTTTATTAAAAAATTTTGCATAAAGTAAATAATTATGTAAGACAAAAACAGAGTTTAAAATCTACAAAAACTAAAAGTAGAAATTTTTAAAATAAGAACTTTAAAAGAAATAAAATAAATTAATGTTATTGTGTAAATTTATAATATCAAGCTACTGCAAAAATATTTTTTAAGAAACTAATAGTTTTTTTACCACGTTTTTCTTAGCTTGGTTTCTTGTCTGTCTGGAACAAATCTTGCGATTGATTTTTCGACCACTTTCAGTCATCCAATTTCAGCTGAATCTTTTTATACAGGCTTGCTTCCGATGACAATACAATATTTTAAAACATTTACTTTACGGATGTACGGAAAAAATCAATAAATTGAACAAATATTGTGAAAATCAAGTGATAATTAAGTTTAGAAGTATTAAATTAGGTTTAAAAATTATTTTGAAATAAAACTTGCTTTTATTAAAATAAAACTTTGTTATTTTGGTTTTATTATCATTTCTGTTATTCGAAATTAATCGAAAGATTTGAATTCCTAAATGATAACTAAAAATAGTAAAATAATATTATAAAAAAAAATTTTTTATAAAAACAACCACGTTTTTCAAGCATTACCAATGCACTAAAAAGAGGAAAATAATTTTTTTCTAGACATGTGAGAAATTTTATCCCTAACCAAAAACGTGGGGCATAGAAATGATCGATTGTTACTAAAAAGCAGTAAAGAGGAAATAGCAGTTACTAATAGCAGTAAATCAGAAATCCGCCCCACGTTTTTGGTTAGGTATAAAATTTCGCACACGTCTAGAAAAAAATTATTTTCCTCTTTTTAGTGCATTGGTAATGTTTGAAAAACGTGGTTGTTTTTATAAAAAATTTTTTTATTAATAATATTATTAATTAAAAATTTATATAAATGGAAAAATTAGTTTT
The DNA here is from genome assembly GCA_001938485.1 of Girardia tigrina. Taxonomy (NCBI): domain Eukaryota; kingdom Metazoa; phylum Platyhelminthes; order Tricladida; family Dugesiidae; genus Girardia; species Girardia tigrina. Next base: position 28,131 of record MQRK01176524.1, read on the forward strand.
GTGTTTAGAATAAATTTTGAAAAAACATAATGAAGAGTTAGTTTAAATAAAAATTTCAACAGAGTATTGGTTTAATAATAGATATTTTTAAAATTTTACCAATTGATTGGATTTTATTTAAACGGAATAAATTAATTTTAATGATAATAAAATTTTATAAACGCATTTTAAAAATAATAAAGTCTGAATTATAAAAAATTCAAAAATATTTTGTAGAATATAATAAATTATTTTTAGGGTTAAAATGTTTTTTTTACAAATTTAGAGTAGAATAAAATTTTTAGGGCGAAACGAAAATTTGTTGAGATATTAAGAAAATTTTGGTGTTGAGTTATGAACATTGAATCTGTTAATAATAAAAGTGGCATAAACGCTACTTACAGCCAGAATGGTTCATATAAACCAAATTGTTATGTTCAATGATTATCATAATTAAATTTCTTATTTATATTTTAATTACAAATTTAATTATTAGTTTAATTACCACAAAAAGTACACTGTGTCCCATTTGAATGTAAATAGATCATTTCAGAACAAGAACTGGTGTAAAATGGGATTGTTAATAATAATAATAATAATACTTGATTAATCGCTGCAGTTGTTTTAAAGCCAAAACCACGATTGGAGGTTTTGAAAACAGCTAAATTTTTATTAACATAATTTGTGAACTGCTGGTTGTAACAACGGGTTTTGCTTGGACAGCTGGAGATGTTACATTCAATATGCCGTAAGTGATTCTTGCACTGGAATGGCTGGCAGCTGTCTGTGCAGTCACAAACTGCTTGTGGCACTTTCTGAGGTAACTGAATGTTCACAACATTGTTATTGCTCCATTATTACAATTCTTATCAAATAAATACAAAAATATTTGTTAAGTTGATCCAATTTCCTATTAACCATTGAATTATAGAAAATGGAAACAATACATTATTAACACCATCAGGATGTGCTAGGAAAGCGTTAATTACTTTCTTGGTAACTAATATTACTTTAAAATTAAAATATATTAAATTTAATTTACTATCATTATTAGAACTCATTTCAAATAAATAAAGTATACATCAGCCATCGGAGTAGTGGAGAAAACAATATTAAAACAACACACATATTTAACATAGTCAATATTCCAAGAATATTCTTCAATATGCAAAAAGCCCATTTTTACCGAATAAACAAACAATAATAATTATATATTTCAATAGATTTTATTTACGATACAAGTAGGCTGAATAATTTTGGAATATTTCGTAAATAGATTACCAAACTCTTCAGAGCCTAAAATCATACACATAACATTTTCCTTGTAGAATTATTTCGAATTATTTCTCATCCAGAATAGAACTTCCCTAATTCAAATCATAAGAGACGAAAGTTTTGTTTTAAACAACGGCCGAAGAAAAAGAAACTTGTTAAGAGCACTGACACAATTATCATTAAATTTAGAGTCATTTCCGAGATGTTATTTTAATTAGTCGTATTTCTGGATTTTTTGAATAATTTCGTTTGATTTTTCAATAACATTTATCATTTATTTAATTTTTAAATATAAAATCAATCAATTTTGCATTTTTCGTAAAAATATAATAATCTTGCATAGTAAACGTTTTAATTTATTTGAAAATTTTCATTAAATTATAACTAATTCAAAACTATTGCCTTTAATTAATATGGTAATAGTCTGTTGAGCGTGTATTATTATTACTCCATTTTTTACTCCATTTTTTTATTAGCCTAGAAACCTATTTTTGAAGGTTTTTAACTCAATCGATTTGGCACACTTACTCCTTTTCGATGACCATAACTGATTATGTGAAAATTTGATCGAAAAAAACGGAAAATTCGCAGTTCCAGAACAATATTAATTGGAAAAAAATCTTATAAATTATAAGTAGTTTAAATTAATTTTTATTGTGTTTTTTTAATTTTAAATTTTTTAAATGTTAAAATATTTGTTGGCAAAGTAGAGTTCTGTCTGCATAAAAAATGATATAAAAAATTTAACTTTTTTGATTCGCTAGTTTTTAATTTCTTTTTGTTTACACGTGAAAGTTTTTATTATTTTAGTACGAAAGAATTTTTATTTAAATAGAATAAAAGAAAAAAATAAAGACGAAAGACAGAAATTAAAGAGAAGTCGAATTATATTTTTTACCTCCTCCTTTGGTTGATATTAAATTATAATTAAAATTATTCATAAATTAAATTGACAGAAAATCAAGGTGATTGGATAGCAATTCATTAATACTGAAAATTAAAAATAATTAAACGAAGAAAATTACTGTCTTTCCACTTGTTGTTAGAACACTCCAGATTCCTTATTTTTGTCACATTAACCCGCTTTAAGTGAGTTTGACCTCATGAACAAAACCTTGTTTTGATCAAACATTTTGACAACAAAGCATATTTCATATAATTATGTATCAAAAGGAATACAACTCAGATTTTATCCTCTATCATTTCCGTTTAAATAAAAAGGAAGATATACTCAATTTCCAAAAAAGGAAGAAAAACTATTCACTTAAAATTACAGATTTTGACAATAGATACAAAGACTATTTAAATTATTTAGTCATTGTCTAGTTGAACATATAAAAAACTACCTCTGATTTTGACTGTCCAACATTTCTGAAGTAATATTATTTATTGCTGCTTCTTCTATGGGTTAATTGTCTTGCTAATTGTAAAGTGATTCAATGCAGTCACCTTTTTTCAACTTCCATTTAGAAAGTTTTGTCTTGAGTTATTATTTGAGTTGTTAAAATTTCTATCACTAATATATTTATCACATTAGTTGCATTATTGTGTCATATGTGTATTTTAGGTTCATCATTTAAATTATTTTTTGTTAGAACCTCTAGTACATTTTTTACAAATATGTGCATCAAAATTTTGAAAACTTGCATTTGAAATTTATCCTAGTTTATTACTTTTGATAGGTAATCGAAAATTCAACAAAATCCCAACTTTCCAACTGGGCGAGAGAATCCAAATAACATGCATAAAATGTCTGAGTTCTCGAAGCGACGATATCTTGGAAGGCATTTTGAGCATCATTTTGGTTTTTGATAATTTTTTCACGTAGGAAGTTGTACAAATGCCTGAAAAAATAGATGTCCGTTGACGAGAGGTCTGGTGAATATGGTGGATGAAGCAGGGTTTCATAACCCAACTCATTAAGCTTTTAAGACTCACTTTTGAAATATGAGGTCTAGAGTTATCATGAAGAAGGATGGGACATTTTCGATTGACCAATCCCGGACAGATGGTTTTCAATTTTCTATGCATTTCATCAATTTCATGACAGTACCTCTCTGCTGTCATTGTTTCACCTGGATTCAAGAAACTATAGTGGATGATTCCAGCATCACACCACCAAACTGTCACCATAACCTTACGGGGTGTTAGTTTCTGTTTTGGAAAGTGTTTCGGTACTTCATC
>MQRK01176524.1:52368-63608 GCA_001938485.1 Girardia tigrina
TAATTTTTAAAAATATTTAACAAGCAAATTAATATAAAAATATTTTACCCTTTAAATTAAAAAATAATAAACTATTCAGGCGAGATAAAAAATTAAAATTAACCCCTCATAAGACGAAAGCGTCAAAGGCTCCACAAGAGCATAAATAATGTTGTCAAATGTTTTACAAAATAAATTTTGGTGGATTCATATGAGTTGTTGATATATTGTTTTTAAAATGTAACATGCACTGAATAGTTTGAAATTTAATTAGCAATTCTTTCTTTTTCATATCACTACATCTTGACATTAAAATCACACACATAAATGGATGATTTGCGTTGGGGTATTCGAGTTCATATTTTTGTAAATAGATTTATAATGATTAAAATAATAAAAGATGGAATGTTGTCATAGCTATTATACCTGCTAAGGGGGTTTAACATAACAAGATGTAACATACAGTATCTGGGGACAACACAGTCGCATTTGAATCTAACAACATATCGTAGGGTCATTAAATTAATGCAAATCGTTTTAATCTAACATCACATCATACCCATTAGGGCTTATCTGATCTATCTGGTCTTAAACCTGTGTAGATCTGGAACCTGGAAGGTCCTCATCACTTATCACTGCGTGCAGATGATATGCTGGGTGAGAGGCATGTTGTGGTCATAGACATCGAGAGATTAAGAGTTAAAATATACATGTAGAGGCTATACTAGTATGAGAGTGTTTTATGGTTGGTTACCGATAACCTGGGGGCTCAAAGCCAATTGACTCAGTTTCCCAAGATATGTTCACATGTTTTGAAACCATGAACGCCACAACAGTTGATTAATATTTGAATTCTTATTATCTAAAAATATGTTATGTTTAAATTTATTTTTAATTTCAAATAATTTTAAAATTTTAAATAAGTTAATTAATTTTTACAATTTTTAATAAATAAATCAAATTAATATTTTTTAAAATAATTAATATTCATTTTAATTATTATCCAATAAGTTTTGAGTAAATATTTTAATAAAATATTTATTTCTCCATTGCTAAAAAATAATAGGAATTAATTCATTAATCAATTTAGTGAAGAATACAATCGTACGAAAGCTTTGACAAAGATTGTCTTAAGGATAATCAAAATTGTTGTTTAAATAAAAATATGAAAAGTCAAATTGGTGTTCTTAATAATATTGAAATCTAAAATCATAAACGGTAGATAAATGATGTCTTTACCAACACAATTAGAAGTAGAAATATAAAAAATAAACAAATATATACGAGATTTAGAATCTCTATGCCCATACGGCATTTAAAAAATGATTTTTATACCTGTGTAGTATTTACGTACATCGCAGACAGGTATTTCCCCAGGGATGCACGATACAAGTTTAAAGCCAAAAGTTCCTTTTGTATTTTTTATATGTTTTTATGATTCCATATATTGCAAGAAGTAAAAACAAAACTACGCCTATGTCAAGTAATATAAATGACCAATGATGAGACTCGTAGAAATCATTATATATAACTGCTTTAGAAGTATGTTCCTCAAACGGTGCTTGTTTAGTTGTTGTTGTATGTTCTGTAGTAGTTGTAACTTGTCTTGTGGTGTTTGTCTTTTTAATGTAAGTCATTAATTTAAGAATTTCATCTGAATATATTTTTATCTGTACTTCTTGATGTTGAGTCATCATATTTTGTTAATTGTGGTTCCTGAAATTGTGCATTTTAATTTATTTTAATTTTCCAATGTTTAGTAGTTATTATTTTAGTATGATATCGATTAGAATTATTTGTTGATATGTTCCAGCTCAATTGTATGATAGTTACCAGATCTGTTTCGTAATAAATAATGAGATTCATAGTTTTAGAATTTTTTTTATTATTTATCGGTAAATTATTTGTTTTATTAAACCCATACGTTACACATGTTGTAGTACAAAATCTAAATTTATTAGGGTTTTGTCCTATTCTCATGGTGAATCCGGATTTGAGTATTGTCCCTTGTGCCTTTGTAGTGACTAGTAGGAACTATTCTCCGTGCTGAGATCTACCTCTGCAGAGCCAAGCACTTCTACCCCATAACAGGGAGAATACTTGAATACCAATACTTCGGACTCCACCCACGCCAGCAGATTTGAGCCCAATATATCGGTTTTGCCGTGCATCCTCGGACCGGGGCATCACCCTACCACCGGATATACTTAGTGAATGACGTTACATACGATGCTCCGCACGCCGCGGTAGCAAAGTTCACAATCAGTCCAGCTATCTTATTCTCCCAAAACAAAAAAAAATCAATAGGAAGAATAAGATTACCGACTCCTCAGACTTACCTTTTTACTCTTTAGCAGGGACTCAGTTAAAATGCCGGTAGCAACTAGCACTTATTACTTAGCACCATAAACATATCAAATGTTACTACCTACTGCTATCAAGATCCATTGTTACCATGCGGCCATCCACTATCCGGGGACACTTCGTGGAAGTACTAGTTTCTTCTGGCTTGTGCATGTATACCCTTGACAAACTAGAAACCCCCCAGTCGGCACTGGAGGGTAAAAAAATCGATTCTAGCCGCATGAACACGACCCAAGTCATGTACAACAGACAAAAACATTTCAATAGTTGTACTTCCTCAGGAAGAGTATACTAGTGAAGCTCACATGTCATGCTCTGGAACGTGAAATTGAATTTCTATCCCATTGCTGACTACCGAGTCAAATTAGATCAACACAGTGTTCGTGTGTCCTTCGAGCGAGCCGAGTGTAATTAAGTCGTCAAAGACGATAGGTTGCGCAAACGTAAATCATATAAATGATTCGAATATCCAAGCTATTTTCATAGAATGGTTAGAGTTTAAATATATGGCATAGCCACATCCATCAAGTTGCCTTAACAGATAAATAGTACCTCTTGCGAGTACGGCGCGTAACGTCTTTCGGGCACTTTCGCATATAGACAGGAGTCGAACCCGCTCTAGTTTCTCAAGGATACTACATAGAAGTATGCCCGCCTGGCCGCACAGGTGATCCCTGATTCTCATGGTAACATTATTGTGCACTATTAAAATTACTATATTATGTTTTCTTAAAATTGTAGTAATTGTAAGATAATCACTGCTGGTGTAGTTGTTTGTTGCTTCTTAGAATCATTCGTGACTTTTATAAGGTATGTAGTATTGTACGATATTAATAACATTAAACTTGGTTCTTTATGATGCTTAAAATATCTTGTTACTTGTTTTTCAGTTTTATTCCTAGGATTGGAATTCCTCCATATATTAATTAGGATACTATACCGCAAAAGGTATCTAAAATATGCTTTTATTCTTATTTTTGAATCATTAGTCAGTTTAAAAGTCAAACTCTCTGTTAGGGATTAAATTCGAATCTAAAATTTTTGATGTAGTAAATTAATTTAAATGAATAATAATATTGTAAAATTCTTTAAGAAAATTTTATCATAATAATTAAGTTAAATAATTAAATAATTAAAGTATTTTTATGTATATAAATATTTGTACGATATATGGTTGGTAATTTAAATAAATTGGTTACTCCAAAAAATAACTGAATCATATTAAAATAAAGAAATTGTTTTAATATTCAGAGTTTGGAAAAAAATTCAAAAAAGTGGAAAATGGTTTATTAAAATAAATTTTTACTAAAAAGTTACTTCTTACTTTTTATTATGGAGTATTCTGCCGTTCCAAAAAAAAAGATAAAATGGTGACCAACGACAATGAATTCGAGCAAATTCAAACGGTGAACGCGGAACAATTAATATCGAAATTGCTACCCGATTGATTCCAACGAAATGACGACGTGGATACCTTTATATCCACCTGTACAAGATATTTCAAAGTGACGAAGATTCAGGAGAGCTGTTGAGAAATATTTGTGATCGCTTTATTGTCACCTGATGTAGTGTCGACGTATGAAAATGTGAATCCAGATATAAAAGGATTCAAAAATCGCCTAAGAGTAGCTTTCACGAAAACAAAATCAAGAATGGATGATTAAAGGGATGCACTAGAATATCGCCGAACAGGCGAATCAACCTAAGAATATTTCGTTAAAGTAAAGAAATTGGCGGAAAATTTGATGAAACATACGTGGAATCAAGATGAAATTGAAAAATGCCTCTTATTACATTGTACGAATGATAAGAGGTACAAAAGGAAGTGAAAATGCGAGAAGTCGCCGAAAAGGAGGAGATAAAAAAGATTATAAAAAAGTGGATGACATCAAAGGAGAAACCGACGGAATATGTGCTTTAAAACCGATAAATTCAAGAATGGTACAACGGACGTACCCAGCCAAAAGAATACAAGTAAGGAATAATATCAGAATCAATGATCAAATAAAAACATGTTGGACATGTAACAAAGAAGGGGACAGTTATCAATGTCTAAATCCAAGAAAAAATGTATACCATGGATGTCATAAAGACGGGCATATACGACGAAACTGCCCAAATCTGACATGTACAAGATGCTTTCGTCAAGGACACAGAATGAATGAGTGCAACTCAAAATCGAAAGCCCAAGGCTATTCAGAATATTACAAAAACGGACCACAGAAGAACGACGAGCAATTGAAGGACAGATTCTTGGAGAAACCGTGGAGTCGATCGCAGACAAGAAAATAAATACGAGCACACCTCCGACGATTACAGGCGAGGAATGCAGAAGGGCCGGTAGATTGCAAGACAGATAAAAAAACGAAAGAAGTCAAGACGACGAGGAACCGATCTTGGCAATGCAGTATGTTATTTAGATTACCAACCTAACCGTAAAAGTAGTATATATGATATTTATAGTAAAAGTATTGATAAAGTTAATTTACATAATTATACTTACAATAATTATAATGATTAGATTTATTGTAAGAATATTGATAAAATTAATTTAAATAATTGTAATTATAATAAAGATAATGATGAGATTAAAAATTGGGGACGAAATGATAGATATGAGAACGAAAGTAAAGATAAGAGAAAGAACGCAGTAGGGAGAGAGGACAACATAAATAGTATGAATAGAACAAGATGCAATCAACAAAGTTTTGAGATTTATAACGAAAACAAAGGAGGAAGACAGAGATGATGATATACAAAATATTATTACGATAGGAAGAGGGGAAACCACAGAAATAGTGTATGATAAGCTGCATGGACGACCGAGTGTTACAGTAACTATTGTAGGAAAACAGTTGAATTTTTGTTGGACACAGGTGCAGCATTAAATGTTATTACTGCTAAATTAGCTAGCAGTTTCAAGGACACTTCGGTTGAACATACAACCCAAAGACTAACAGCGGCAAACGGGACACAGATGGGTGTAGTAGGGGAGATAGATACAATTTGTAACATAGGATAAAAGACAGAAAAGATAAAATTTGTGGTACTTGAAGATTTACAACCAGAGATAATAGGAAGGGTTCCATTACAGGTTTGGTATAGAATTACAATCGATAGGAATTAACCGGATTGGGATACCACATCATGTATATGAGTTAGATGCGAAATTCGGTGGATAAGTTACAGATGAACATAGATTAAAATACACAATAGTATGTTTCAAATTTTAAAACGATTCCTTATTAAAAGAAATAGTGAGTGAATACAAGAATATCTTCATGGCAAATGAGTGGGATATGGGTCGAACACACTTGCTAAAATATATGATAAATACAAAAGGTGGACTTTTAAACATCAGGCCAAAAAGACAACCAGTTCATTTGGAATCGAAAATAGATGAAGCTTTAAAAAATTTACTCGATAATGGTATAATTCGACAGTGTAATTCGTCTTTGAATACGGCTTTGGTATGCGTATGGAAAAAAGACAAAGACTCTATCAGATTATGCATAAATTTCAGGCAGCTGAACCAAATAACAGAAAGACAAGCATTCCTGATTCCAAACATGCAAGAAATGATGGAAAAGTTGCATGATATGAGATATTTTAGTATAATTGACCTGGGTAATGCATATTATCAGGTTGAACTGGACGAGCCTTCACAGGACAAGACGACTTTTTCAACAAAGTCAGGTCAATATTGCTTTAGAAGAATGCCGATGGGGATAGCTGCAGCCCCGGGTACATTTCAAGAGCTGATGACTGCAGTACTACAGCCAATTAAGAAAGGAGCGTCAGTATACCTAGACGATATATTGATTGCAACATCTACAGATGAAGAACATTACAGAGTATTGTGGGAAGTATTCAGTAGAATCCAGGACACATGCTTGAAAGTGAAACCAGAAAAGTGTAAGTTTTTGCAGCAAGAAGTTAAATTCTGGGGGTATGTATTGAACAAAGAAGGCATAAAAACTGATCCAGAGAAAATCACAACATTACAGAATTTCCAGAGACCGAAATGTATAAAGAATTTGAGGAGCTTTTAGGGATCTGTAATTATTACAGGCGGTTTATCAATGTATATTCTAAGAAAGTGAAAACATTAGAAGAGTTGTGTGGGTCGAAGAAAGAAAGGTTTATATGGACATACGAATCTGAGAATGCTTTTATTGACATTTCCGGACATTGACAAGGAATTTATCTTGGATACGGACACCAGTTTTGACAGTATAGGAGCAGTGTTATCACAAATAGGATAACACATATGGATCGCATACATTGAACGCTCATGAGAAAGGTTACTGTATAACGAGGAAAGAGTTACTAGCAATCTTTTATTTCTGTCAAAATTTTAACCATTATCTGTATGGAAAAAGATTTAAACTTAGGACAGACCATAAGGCCATCACGTTCATGCTCTATACCAAGAAACCTTTAACGGCACAGTTCCAGACATGGATTAACCATTTGAGCAGTCTGGATATAAAAATCGAGTACAGGAAAGGAGAAATACATGGAAATGCATATTCTGATATACTCTATTAGTTTCCAAAATTTTGAGGAGTTATCTTTTCCTAAAATTTCGAATATCTTTGAAATTTTGTTTATCTTTATCTTCTAATACTGCAGGTGTTCCAATTATGTTGATTTCTGCTAAATATACTTGAAACAATCTCATGATGTCTAATCCGATAAATCCTGGCGAAATTGTGTTAACTACAATAATATCCGTTTTCACAGATTTCCGCTTCTATTGAACACGTACGTGTAACTTTCCCAGACACGTTTCATGAAATGTTGAGAAAGCACCGGCTAATTTGACTTCTGACTATATAAGTTGTGGCGCTCCAATTAATCTTCATGTTTTCTATCCATTACTGTAACAGAGGCTCCTGAATCCCATAACATATCTACTGGAGCATCATTGCAAATAACAACACTCCATTGCCGACAATCTGACTGCTGAAATATCTTACTTCTTCTTTCTACCGACACTAAAACATTCACATAAAATGAGTCATGTCGAAAACATTTAACTCGATTCATTCGGCGTCTTCTTGGGCAAGAGATTCGCCTGGATATTCGGAAGCCCACCACCTTAAGCGATTTCACTCCGCCGAAGAACTTGTTCAATTCCTCGTCATTTCTGATAGCCAGTTGCAAGTGTCGCGGAATGATTCTCGTCTTCTTCTTCTATCTCTTCTGATATTTTTATCTATTGAGCCAACCCCACCGACGAGATAGATACGGGAGGTCGGAAAGCATTTTTTTCATCTTCATAATCTTCAACATTATGGTTAATTTCGTCATGAATGTCTGTTATATATTCTTGTTGTTCTTCCTGGTCGCACAATATTCTCACTGGAACTCTGGTTTGTCGGTTCTGAATAATAAAACAATTTTTAAACAAATGATCTTCTTTTCCGCATATCAAGCATTTATTTCTTAATGGACAATCAATTCTTCTGTGATGAGCTCCTCCGCAACAAAAACAATCAGCTGGTTTTAAAATTTCTTCTTTCGGAGGTGATTTTCCCTTACATCGATTGTACAAAGTTTTTGCAATAAAGTTCATGGAACGTTTGGGCATTTCGTTGTGATTCATTCTGTCAGCTATCTGTCTTCTATCATTTTCATAAACGGGCTTGCTCTGGCGGCACTCGTAATCTCTACTTTCATGAATGTGCTTCTTTGACTCCATTGAAATTGGCTTGTGAAAACAAGAAGTATTTCCCGGGTTAAAATAATTAATTTTATTATTTCGACTCATGACATCTGAATAGCTCAGTTTGATTGGCTTCACATCCTCTACAATTATTTTTTTCAAAATTTGAAGCTAGATTGCATCTTTTATCATCGGACATATCTGGGTCTAGTATAGAAGCTTCTCTTAATTTGTCGTTCCGGATTCCTTTCAGAATGAACATTCTTGAAATGTTTCCCATTGAAAGTTTTAAATTAAATTAAATTCTTTGTATTAAATTCAACGCTTGGTCTTCCATTCAATATGTCATATCTAATATTTAGCTTTGATATTTTGAACATTTCTTCCTGTTTCAATGTTTTTCGATTTTGTCTTTATCTCTTTATCAAAACAGTATGTTTCAAATTCTTCTTTTCAACAATCTAATTCACAAACTTCGAGAGGGGTATTTTCCAACACACAATCACACATACAGTCATACATACCATTACATATACAATCATACACACACATTTTTAATTTTTACTGAAGCACACTGATCACCTCTCCTTGTGATCGTGCATCCTCGTTTCCCTTGTCTTTGTCGTATACTTGTCTATTATCTGTGAACATTCTTTACCTCGAGTTTCCTTCATTTGATCGTATTTCTTCATATTCGTTGTAATCGTTGTCATCATGCATTTCTGCAATATTATATCTTCGATTTTGATGCCGTGGGTTATTTTTCTTTGTCATTCATTTTTCTGGCATCTTGGTTTCTTTCTTTAAATCTATCCTTGTTCATGTAGCATTACTACCTGATATATCCATTTTTATTGCAATAAGAACACTTTATATTTGGACAGTTTCTTCATATGGGTACTTCTTCGTGGCATACCCAGCATTTTACAACTTTTAAATAGTTATTCCTCGGTTTGTATTCATTATTTCTTTGATTAGTGTACTTACTTTCGAAATTTCTTTGTTGGTTTCGTTCTTTATAGTGTGGTTTACGTTTGTCTACCGTTTTCCAATCATCATGTTTACCTACCGTATTGTATGCCGCAACTGGTTCTCCTTTTTCCATTTTGCGTAGATCATACATATTTGAAACTACATCTTTTATGTCTTTTGTTTCAGTAGCTCCTCTCAATTTCAATTGTCTTCTCATCTCATAATCGTCAACCATATTCATGCAAACAAGGTTGAGTAGCTTTTTCTTAAAAAGTTTGCTTTCTGTTAATATCGTTACTAATTCTTCGGCTTTTTTGAAAGTTTCTTCCGGATCTGAAGATCTCCACCGAAGATTTAAAATATATTTCATTGTGTCAAGCAGAGATTTTTCTTTCACAAATGCCGTTCTCAGTGTTTCTTTATACGTATTTCTGAAAATTTTGTGATTGCTGATGGAGTCATGAAGATCGTCACCATTACTAATCTTCTATCTTCGGCTATACCCATAATATCAGCATAACGTTCGAAATTTTTTATGAAGTCATCTAATTTCGACTCGGATCCATCAAATTTTTCGTGTCCCATAATGTTCGTTGTCACATGAGCTATGGTCGCCATATTAACAACATCAATATCAGTTTTACAACATTTATTAATATCACAAGCACATTCACTATTAGACATTTTTCTTGATCAATATATTTCTGAATTCATACTAATTATTTTCAATAAATGAAAATATTTGAATAAAAATTATTAATTATAAAGAATTTAATTGGTTAAAATTAAATCTAAACATTTTAAAAAAAGTACATATTAAATTAATACATTAAAACTTTAAATTGCATTGAAAATTAAATAATACATTCAAAAATTATTTTAAATCTTACTTTAAAGTTAAATTAAATTATTTTTAATTAGTAGGAATCAAAGAAAATACCAATCATCCATCAGGGTAGGAGAGGCACAATCCGAATTAACATACAACATGCACAATATCAACACACAATTCAAAACATTCCTCACAATATAAAAAAATTTTATGAAAAATTATGAATTAAATATGAAAAATTATCCCATTTCATATGAAAAATATAAATTAAATTTGAAAAAAATCTTAATTTATTATTGCAAAATAAACTCTAAATATACAATTTTTATTCATAATTATCTATAATTCTTTCTGAGTGGTAGGCTGAATTGTAAACGTGTATTGTTAAAAACTTGATTTCATATCAAATGAGATTTTTTTGCATATTAAATTGATTTTTGTTCATATTAATTAATACATAATTTTTCATATTAAATATACAATTTTTCATATTAAATGCATATTTTTTCGGAAAAATTGCCTAATTCACGAATTTGGACACTGAGTTGCTGAATACGCGAATTCACCATAACAGATCATATATACTGCTGCTAAAATTTTATAAATAAATTTACCAAGCACCAAAACGGTGGTACCAAAATGGCTAGGACCAAAACTGTATGTACCCAATAAAAGCTATGTTTAATTATTCCTTAACTGTTCCAAACAGATTTTAAAAATGTCTAAATACTTGATAATAATATAAGTCTACGCAATCGGAGTAAGAATTCGATAACTAATGATAAATATAGTTACGACAATGTGCCAATATAATATTATTACAGTAGCAAGGACGGCAAAAGGATTTCAAAATAATCGATTCAAAATGGTGTAATTAGAAATTATTTTTCGATTTGATAGCGGAAAATTTGAAGTTTATTAGAAATAGTAAATCAACAAATTTAATTTTTCATATCAATTCTTTATGCAGACAGAATTTCACTTTGACAAAGTTTTTCAAATTAAAAAAAATAATTAAAAAAACACATTAAAAATGAATATAGACTACTTATAATTTATAAGTAGATATCGTGAAATTAATATTGTTCGTTAACTCCGAATTTACCATTTTTTCCCATTGTGGGATTTTAAAAGGTTTTTTTCGATCAAATTTTCAAATAATCATTTATTGTCATCGAGCATGAGTAAGTGTGCAAAGTTTGAAGAAAATCGATTGAGTAAAAATCCTTCAAAAATAGGTTTCTAAATTCCATGGATTCATACATACACACACACATATATATAAATATACATATATATATATTGGTCGCGTTGCGATTCCGTTTTAACTCATTTGTTAAAAATAAAATCAATATTTTAAAATAATTTAATTAAAATAATTAATTAAGGAAAATAATTAAATTAAAATTAAATAATTAAAAA
>MQRK01176552.1:11600-26299 GCA_001938485.1 Girardia tigrina
TCAATTAAATTTTTACTCTAATTACTTTACTGCTTTCGCATATATTTTACTACATACTTTTGGTGTGTTTAAATTGATATTCTTAATTCAGCCAGGAAAGGGTTAATAACGCCAATGTATATTTAAGAAGAAAACTAAATTATTGAATAAATTGCAATGTGATTCTGTAAAGCCGTTTGGTATACGGAAGGTTAATCTTTTACTTTTAAGAATTATTTTACTAAATTAAAAAAATATGTTAAAATAATAAAAAAGCATAAAAACATAATAAAAAAATATTATTAAAGCATATAAAAACACGACGTTGTTAGAACAATCATAATATGATGAATATACATAAAATAAGAAAATTTACCACAAGCAAAGAATAAATCACATTTTACAGTTAAAATAAATTTTAAAATATCATCGAAAGAAAACCAAATAAATATCACAACCAAAAGCCGTACTCAACAGGTCCAAGTACTCAGCGGACGCTGGTGGGAAATGGGAGTACCAACACTCGAAATAAACCAAACAATGACCCCTCAAACATAAGTCAACCAGACATACTGACAAACAAACTATCAGTCTGAACCACCTCTTGCTAAACAAGGATTGTCCGTCATCGAAGGCTTCGTGGAAGACCTGAAGGTACTCTCCTCCAAGTCTTTCGCGTTTTATAAGAATCTTTACCTTTGAATGTCTAAGAGAGTGAAGTATCAACAGTTCGAATAATTTTTAGTTAAATTTAAATGATTAATGAGATTATGAAATATTATAACTCGCGCACTCTTTGGGGAGTAAAATGAAAAAGATCCAAATAATAATTAAAGTAACTTTAATATTTTGAAGACTTGGACTGGTTTATGTTTTAGGAAGACCTGGGAAGGGTGCCCCGACTCGGTATTTAGGGACTCCTGTTTCCCGTAAACGGGCTGCCTTGATACGCAATAACACAAGCGATAACTGTTTACTCTTTTCACAGTAGGTTACAAAATTAGAGTTCTTGCATCGAGTTATAAATATATATGCATTATCTTTCTTTAACCCATCTACTTAATTTGATGTAAAAATCAAAGCATTAAGTTTGTAAGACATTAATGAACGTTGTCATCGGGAGGATAAGCTTTAAGGGATGGGAGAATTCCCCAAACAAAGTTTTTAGTATTATACGAAATAGTAGTAAAAGTAAAGTAGTTCTAGTGACTTGAATCATATCTAAAATCACACCCACTTGATCTTGCCTTAACCAGAAGGTTCTTTTTAATTTTCACTGTTTATAGATGAAAAAGGAAACGAGAGGTAAATTGAGGACATTGCCGGACAAGTTTCATCTGAGTAAAGGGAGATGACCAATAGCCTTAGGGCTCATTTAAAAAAGAAAGACTCAACTCCAACAATGTATTGAAAGATTATCTTGTTCACAAATTCTATTGTCTGCTGTCTCTAAACTCGTACATTGGGGAGGAAAGTCGTCATATCAAAATACAGATTAGGGAACTCTCATAGTTGATTGTATTGAGTAAGGTTGTGGTGTAGATCACTGCAAGTGTTGCACAAATAGAACTTCATCAATTTTTAAAGATGAGATTTTATTCTTTAAACTAATTCTAATTCACATTTGATGCTATAGTGCTTTCTTGCTAATCAGATACCATAACTTATTGATTAATATCCAAAATGAGAAAATTAAAGTAGCCTAAATATTAATTATTTTTAATTATTATACAATAAAAATTACATAAATAAAATAATAATTTAAATTATTTTCTAATAGATTTAAACTTAAATCAATGATTTCCAACCTGTGGGATGCGCCCCCAGGGGCGTGAGACTGTTGCAAGGGGACATGCAGCTGTTTCCAAAATACCATTTTCGAATACAAACAAAAAAATTGAATCCGTGTCACAAAAATGAATCAACAATGTGTTTTTTAAAGAGGGGTGCCGGTACAAAAAGATTGGAAACCACTGACTTAAATGATTAATTCATTTGTTTTATTTTATAACCTTGTAATATCAGATTACGCAAATTGCCGGTGATCAATTGGTACGGTCCGACTAATCGATATTTTTTAAAAGATGCTTTATCAAATATCTATTCCAATTATATCAGATTATTGTTCTCTGGAATGTACACAAATCGATTCCTTATCAAAACGGGACAAAGCTACCATGAATTTGGGGGTCCCTCAATTTAATTTGATTCAGACAGACCGTATTTATGTCCATTGACTCGGGAATAAGTTGATGGAGAGATTTATGAGGGAATGAGAGACATCAATTTAAAATTAGTATTAGCTCTAATTGTTTTGGTTACCACCTATTGGACAGTGAAGCATGACAAAATACTTTCTTTTGCTCCTCAAGTTCTGCCTTGTCTCTCTGTTCCGTTTCTCAGCGCCACTAAAATAATGTATGTTGTTTATGATGAGAGGAAATAAACAAACGTCAACGAGTAATACATTAAGCGAAATATAAATTCATTATTGAAATGATAACATGGAAATAAAATATCCGTACCATGCATCGTAAAAGCATTAACACATTAATCCATTTGTAAAAGGTTCACGGTGTCAAGATAGCTGCCCTCTCAGGCGTTTCTTTGGAACCGAGAATCCCCATCATGCGATAATTAGCCACTTCCTCCTGTCAGAGTTACCGTTTGGTGTGCAATTTCACGTTGAAAAATGAAACCTTCCCTCGCTTCATCTATCAAGAAAGCATAGATGATTATTGGTCCCTGCTAGATGGAGCTCGATTTCATCGAACTAAGATTGCCTTTGATCTTCTTACGGAAAACAGCCGATCGAATTACTGAGTTGGACGCGTCAAGAGAATCAAGATCAGAAGAAGAGTGGCCACCATGTTCATCAGATTATTTCCTCTGAAGAGTCCTCAAAGACAAAATTTATCGCGCCACTGAATCTCGACAAGAAATTCAGGAAATCGACTCAGACATTTGAAAAAGACGATATGGAACTTCGAAACCCGACTTGGATGTGTGACAGAAGCAAACAGAAGGCATTTTGAGCACGATGTCCACTTGTTCTTCCTTTAGGATGGGACTATCTCAATAAAAGTGACATTCGTCTAATAATTATGCAATTTTTTTCAGAATGTCTTCTCTAATGACTCAAAAAAGTGTTTCCTGTTGCTAAACGAATCGCGCATCCGCAATCGTATCACAGGATCAACATGGTAACGTAACTCTCACGCTAGTGACTCTGAAAGAATATTATTCTTTACCTTTTTAACTGTAAATGATTATTGGTATGGTCGAGGACAAATACGATGATGCGTGACGGTAAAGATGATTATATAAAGCATTAATCATTTTGTTTAGGAAATTTGTGTCCCAAATGCTTGTAGAAAGGCCGTGGAGGGGAGCGTCTCCGGTTAGGACCAGAAAGGTCACTGCGAACTGATGGTGACACTCATCAAATAGAATAATTAATAATAATTATTAATATATATAATAAACATTTCATAAAATAAATTTACTGCTGGAATCTTCGCCTATGTCGTCATAAAACGGGTCGCCTTGTTTGACACCTTTGCTCCACATTTCCCTTTCAATATTCCGTCTGTATCCTCCACTTTACCGACCGTTTCCATATAGAAATATATCTGAAAGAATAATCTCTCCGTTGAAAGTGAAGATCAGATCGTGAAGGAAGAGTCGGGATCGTCCGACCTCTCGTCGTCGACCATTGAAGAGTACTGTTTCATTTGTTCCTCTCGGTTTCAAGAGACTTTTTGTGGAGATTGAACATAGAACCGGGGAGCGTTCAGAATATTGTTGTTAATGCGTGCTGATTGACAAATGTTCCCGACCAATGAAAATCGCTGTTCTTATTTATTCGACTTCTGATTAGTCCAAATTTACCGTCGGTATACATCGTGCTATAATCTGATTGGTTGATCAGAGCGGCCAATCACATTCCTCCATTCACATATAAAACAAGAGCGCAATTACAGTCAATCAAAAAGAATGCGTTTCTTAATTCTATTCTTCGTCTTGTCGATCATAATGAAAGAACCGATTGTAAGTTGACGAAGAAAGTCTTCTTCGTGAGACTGTAATGCTAATTATTTTCAGATGGGGCTGGCTGACGACAACGCCGACCAAGGCTCGAAGACGCTCCTCGAGAGAGACCTGTCCCACCTCATCAAGCGGTACTTGACTACAAAGGACATTCAAAATCTTTTCGCCAAGAAATGATATTTGCAAAAATGTTTCTGAAAAATAAAAATTATTAATGCGTTTATATTAATTATTCATTGAGCGTTACAAAATACATTGTTGATTATAATTTGTATCGTAAATCCGATTTATCGGCGTTCTCAAAAAGAGGAGGTCAGACGAATCTTTGGGGATGTAAGAATTAGGGGCGGTCGTTAGAGCTACACGACGATGTCAGGCTTGAGACAAAGTATTTCATCAATGGGTAAATAACAAACAGTGAATGAGTACAGAATCAAGAACACATCTTTGGATGTTCCCGAATATAAAAATAAGGATAGTCGGAGATTGGCAGCAACTGACTTATGGCCTGAGGCGGCTCGGGTCGTCCATTGGCAACATTGTGTCAGGAACTTTACTGTGATGTATAGTTTCTTGACTTTGGTGCCTCTGCTGGCGGCCCCGTTTGGCATCTAGCTCCTCGACATGGATAAAATAATCTAGCAACATTCAGCAATTTATGCAATCATAACAACCGCTTCAAAAATAAGATGAACAATCGCAAGGAGAAGCAATGTAACCCCTTGAGTCCTGAATTTATTGTGAAACCTTTGGACAGAATGAAGTGGTAACAGCGGTATAAGACGCAATTTATACAATTAATACAAAAGTGTTTGTGATACTTGCGATTGCGTCATACTCATGAAGTGAATAACTATCGGAATATTCGCTTTGTAAACGTAGAAGTTTACTGAAATAAGTAATAATAATATAATTTATAAGTAAGAAAAAGTAAAAAAAACATAAAAATTATAGTTGCAGAGTGTTCATTTGTTTTGATTAC
Organism: Girardia tigrina; assembly: GCA_001938485.1. Taxonomy (NCBI): domain Eukaryota; kingdom Metazoa; phylum Platyhelminthes; order Tricladida; family Dugesiidae; genus Girardia; species Girardia tigrina. The sequence continues at coordinate 16,612 of MQRK01176552.1, forward strand.
AATTAATTTGGAGCATCTTTCAACAAGCTCTACGACAGTGTCACGCAACGTTTTTCGAGTTGCAGCGCAAGAGCTTAGAACTGCTCTTCGCGGCGCACCGGTGGGACTCTCCATTAGTTTTGAGAGAATTTAGAATAAAAATTATAGGAGCGTTTCTTAGTAATGTTTAATTAAAATAACCTTGAGAAGAAAGTGAGTGAGAATCTCGCTAAGAATAAATTATAAGCACGGGATTCTTGCGCCACAACAAATTATTTTCACTGTTTTTTATTCGACAGATTTTACCGTGTGCGAAACTTACTGTGTGTTTTACAACGATGCAAAATACGACTGCAGCAAGACTTCATTAACTTGTTCAGTAACAAGGTCAATAACTTTAACAATTTTAAATATTTTACAAAAATGTTCGCGGCGCCCCAGTGCGCCGTGGAGCACCGGTTGCCCGACACTGCTCTACAATAACAGAAACATCAACAGAAAATGTAAAGCAGTTAAAGCTATCGCGTGTCGCCAACATTTGTGCTTCTGAGACTCAAAGGTTTAAACAAATCAATTTAAATTTGAAGGTCTTGCACTTCTTGATGAAGGCATCAGACACATTCAACAATAAATAACCGAAAAAATTTATCAGGTAAATGTGGAAAAGAAACACAAAAAAGGATTCTTTCCTTAGAACCGACTACCGCCGGTACATTGGTATAATATCGCAAAGGTTTTGAATTCACAGTCGACCCCCCCCTGATCACAAATGAAATAAAGATTAAAGATGTTCTTGATTGTAAAAAAATCGTATAGGAAATCGTTGGGGCAAGTCTTCTCCCTTTTGTTTCTCTAGAACTGGTCGGAGTATTATTTTGTTCTTTCTCTTTTATTGGGATGGGCATTTGTAAATAATTGTATATGTGTTATAACGTTATTACGGCCATGCATTGTGGAGATCCAGGGACAAGAAGCACCTTCATCGGCTTGAGTAATCTGCCCCCAGTAATGGAGTATTCCGTATTGACTTTCATTCACTATAGATTTCATTTTCCTTTAAATTCCTAATTAATTTGTCTCTCTTCTGTCATTTCATTTCAATATCAATTTGTATTCCTTTAAGCTACTTCCCTCTTAAAGTTGTATATTCTATTTTAACGTTTACTCTTCCTTTTTATTATTCATTTTAACAACTTCTTACCCTTCATCATCGACGGGGAGTTTGTTAGAATAAATTTTTGTCTCAATGATTACCTCTTCCTTCTGTGTCCGATTGTTTGGACTATTTTTAATACCTTCGTCCCTTTTGGCTTAGCTTGTCTGTTTCTTTTTCTATCATAATGGTTATTTTCGGTTTATTCACTTGATGCTTCGGACTCGTCTTTGTTTGATCGTCTCGGATCCTTCATTGTTTGGATCTTAAAATTCTCGTCTTTCAATATTTGTAAAACCTTTAATTTTACAATGTTTTTTATTCCTGCATCTGAAGCAATGGATATTTGGGAAGCCTCCTCCAAATGATTGGTTTGCCTTTTGAGTAGACTCTCTGGACGCTTTCTTCGCTCACTAACTCCTTCGACACGTTCCTAATTTGTTGATCATCGGTTTCACTTTGCGAAATATCTAGATTTTACTAATTCTGAAGACTTTCCATTTAAACCATATGATCTTTGAGTAGGCAATCCGATTAGAACGACTAGACTAATATGGTGATGTAGCTTGCCCAACCGTTCAATGTCGGTGAAGCAGTCTTCGAACTCTGATATTTGTTCACCGATCACATATTCGCGGGCCTTGCTGTTCCAGGACGTTTCTTCTATTTCCAATGTTGGAATAAGTGTAACACGAAAATTATTCAAGTAATTTCGATTTCCTATTATAACGCATCCCTACTGTACATCCAAACAGATCTCGGATTGGTCTGGAGAGCGATCACTCAAGTTTCTGGATCAACAGTCCAAAAATATTTGCTTAATAAATTTATTTGATCAATATAAAAAATTCAGCAAATTTAATAGATGACTGAAAGATCTTGTTCAAATCATATTGGTTCTTGTCGATGACAGGGCCTTTTTTAAGAAATTTTCACTGGGGGGGCACAAGCAATCTGGAATGGTCATGTGCCGAAATGCGGTAACTTTTTATCTTGGATGAAAATAGTTATTTCACCTTAGTTTTTATAATGAATTTTCCTATTCCAAACAGTTTTTTCTATCAAGTGTTTTTAGATTTAAAAGAAGAAAATACCCATGTCACTTGACCCATAACATATTACGATCAGTTCAACACGAGTTATATTGCATAACACTTCAATACATGTTACTTTAAAAAATAGAATTGGCAACAAAGTCGTTTTCTGAATAAATATCCAGGGTTGGGTTTCTTTCTCGTCTTTCTTTCACTCAACATAATTCTACCGCAGCACTGTGAGGTTCAAATTGGCAGGTACTCTTTCAATTCATTTTGATCATCATGCGAGAGTTGGCTATTTCAGCTGAGGTGCTTGTACGATGGGCTGAAACGCTCAAGTTGTATAAAGAAATAGGTTTGTCAGGAAGTATGCTGAGGAGAGTGAGTGTTACCGAAGACGATATTACTTTCAAAAGTACGCCGCTGCAGCGCTGTAGAAAGGTTTTCAAGTTCAATTAGGGTAAAGCATTTATTGGTCATTGCTCAGCACAGTCATCTGCAAAGAGCTGGATTTCTTCTGAAAACAAATATCAAGATATTTTCACTCCTGCATAGGTAAGTGTTTCTAGTTCTGCTGTTTGCAAAAGAGTTAATGTGCCTTGGAAAACTTCTTATTCCACATCAAACCGCTCTCCAAGATAACTCTGTGCTGCTTATCCAATTTTGAGGAGCACCACATCCTTATTTCTTATAGTTGGTATATTCGTGTTAACAGCTCTTAAAATGAGTCTCTGTTTTCTGGAGCTGTAGTTTCTTTTTCTCTCCCCCAGGATAGGGGGCCCTAGATAAAAGGTCTAATTTACGAAGTGCCGAATCTCTATTGCTTATTATCTCTGGTAGAATCAGGTCGTCACACTGTAGTTGCTTTTGAAAATCACGAAATATTTTTAAAACATCAACTATGAGACCATTAAGCGTAACTTGATGCGATTCATATGGCCATATCTTCAAATATCCCCATGCTGTCGCACTCTCAGTTTTCGATTCGCCTTACACTTCTGAAAACTTAGAAACTTACTTGCAGACGTAAAGTTAATGACGAATGGCCGTTAAAAGGTTGACTATATTCTCCGCAAATCGAACTTCGTAATGAGCAGGGAAATTGATGCAGGAGTTTAACTGTCTTTTTAGAATTCCTAAAGAAGGTAGCTAAATAATTGACATTTTTAATCCAGATACGCAGCTCCGAAACGCCTCCTATAGTTATTTTAAAAGCTAGGTCACTTTTATGAACAGAACAACAGAGCGTAAATAGATCACGATGTATCTACTTCTTCATAAACTTCAAGAGCTCTTTTGTTAATCCTGTATTAGCGCTTTCGCCATTTGTTGTAACACCAATCAGCTTGAAAGTTGGTGCAACCATGGTCTTAGTGGCATGCTGAGTGGCTTACAAGAGTTCAAGGGCTCTACTCTGTTGCGGTTCGTTAAAGACTTTGAAGACATTCTGTACTTCACGCTCTTTTGTTACTATTCTTGCAGATTCTTACTTGTAATCCACCATTTGCAGATTGAAGCTGCTATCAACTTGTACTACGTAAGCAACACAATCATGTAGCTCACGAGTGAGTTCCTTCTGAACTTCTCGAGCAACTATGAGTAGCATTTCTCGATAGCAGTTTTGGTCTTTGTAATGTCATGTCAATGAGGGAGCTTGAAATTCCTCCAATGGGGAATTCGTTTCTGTTGCATACACCAACGCAACAACATTAAAAATTATTTAAAATTTAAAAAATAAATTAATAAATTATTAAAAATCTAAAACTACATTAACAATTAATAAAAAAATTTAAAATTAAATTAAAATTCCTAAAATTCAAGATTCATAAAAAATATAAAAATTCAAACACAAAGAATTTGTTTTACTATAATAATTAAAAAATTAACAAAACGCACAAATTCAATTTACAAACCAATCGGTTTAGTGGTGGAATATGGAGGATCAATTTGATATTACATCGTGTATAAATAAACGTTTATCGAAAATTATCATTATTATTTAATACTACATAGAAAAGACTGTCGAGACGGGGCGATCGACCCGGCCATTGAATAAATTGACTGTTACGTAAATTAAAATTACATCTGGGTTAAGTCAGGTTAAACATCAACTGTTATAGTGTAATTGGTTGTACGATTTAGATGCCGGTCATACGGTAGCTAATGAATGCGTTGAACTCGATCAAGTCAAAAGTATTGCGGACGCGGTTTCACACAACGACCCGTCCCGCAATAACTTCATTCTCGGGAAGACTGTTAATAATTTTGAACCTGTTTACTTGAGTTAGATACCTTGAGAGCAAGCTGTTCGCAGAAAGAGTGCTTATCAGACTGTCATTATAAACGTCCGCGGCGAGTGAGACAAGAAACTCCCCAACTTTCTCTTCGTACTTTTGCTAAAATTTCAGCCAAGGGTGATGAGAAGACTTAATTTTCCAATGTAATTCTAAATCTCCATATCACACTGCTGCCTTATGGAAAATTGAGTCAAGGTGATCTATGGCAACGTTTGACAGTTGTATCTGCACGGCAGCCATAAACCAAGTAAATAGTACAATTGTGAGCAAACTTGGAAGCTACATTCACAAACTTTTCACACGCTCTACATTTCACATATTGTGTTTTACACTTTCCTTCAGCATGTGCTAACATATATGCTTCAAAGTAGTCATTAATATTTTCTACTTACTATTTTACATTCACTTTCTGTGCTTGTACCATTTCATAGTATTGTGAAAAGTGCTGATAGTGAATTTTTCTGTTGCAAAGGAGCCAATGTGTGTATTTGTGATTGAGTCTTCTGCTGTAACAGCGAAGTTTAAATTTTCTGTTGTTGCAAAAGCATCAGGTTATGATCAGAAAAAATAGAAAGGTAGTTTTAAAAATCGATTTAAAAAAATTACCCCCCACCAGTCCACACTTTTGACTTGGACTGGGGGGTGGCATTTTCGGTCACTGGGGGAGGGTAAATGCCCCCAGTCAATATGTTAAAAAAGGGCCAGTTGACAGTCAGTATTATTATGCATGTGAGAAGTGGTTGCAACATCAATATCAGAATTCATTTTTAATTTTAAAATATTTAATAAGCATTTTCATATTAACATAAAATATTTTACCTTTTAAATTAAAAAATAATAAATTATTCTGGCGAGATGCAAATTTAAATTAACCCTTCATAATGCATATTAAACGATGGAGTCTTTTTAGAAGCTTTATTCATAACAAAATGTTTTGTAATTATCGGTAGCGACATGAATTGCGAATTTCCGATTTTTCAAAGTATTGCAAAATTTTCAAAGATTAAAACAATTATATATTTTATTTATTGTTAAATATTGATTTAGCAACTAAAAAATTGCCGATTTCAGTTATAGATGACTCTCACTTCTATTTTTATGATATCCGTAAATGTTATGAACTGCTTCTTAGTTATGTTAGTTGTCTACCTAACCTAGTTTTACAAATTCATTGCGTAGATATATTTTTAAAGTTTTGCAAAGATTAATATAATAATCAATAATTTATTTGAAGAGCAAAAATGAACATTTTGGCAATATTTTGCTTTATCGTTTCCGTTTTCATGACCAACCATCAACCCACGAAACAATTACGTGATGTATAGGGTAAAGAAACCCTTAAAAGAATAAAATGTCAAAATTGGTTTAATATATTCCCTTGTGAAAATTTTTTCTTAATGATGACCAAGGTTCATGGCAACTAGTTTAGATTAAGGATGATGGAATCAAAACAATCTCAGAAACGGATCGTCACGTAACAACACTGGTGATTGCAAAGAAGTTAAATGTTTCATTAAGAAGCATTTAATACTTGTCGGTCTCATTGGTATGCTGAATATTTTAATTTCATATTTTTTGAAAGTTCATCTAACAAATTACATTACGCTTATGATTCCAAGTTTAAAAACAATTTCTCTTTTTCGATTCTTTTTAAACGAAGCATCCCTGGAGACAAAATGGTATTGTGCAGAAAAATTTCAATCGAAAACGATCACGGTGCACTTCAATGCCAATTATCCATTAAAAGAAGATTTTGCTTTCTTTTAGGTCTACTGTATTTTGAGCTACTTCCAAGGAACCAAACCATTAATTCGAAGGTCTACTGTCGGCAATTGGACAAATTGAATGCAGCGATCAAGAAAAAGTGAACAGAATTGATCACTCGTAAATATGACATTTCCAGAAGTATAATCCTAGGCCTCACACATCTTTGGTCACTCGGCAAAAATTGATTGTTATTGGTTGGAAATCGATGTTGCGCCACAATAAAGCCCTGATCTCGAGCCATCATATTACCACTTATTTCGATCACTGGACAACTTTCTTCGTAGTAAAACTTTCAATGGTGATGACACTATAAAATCTTACTTAACTCAGATTTTGGTTGAAAAGGATCATATTTTCTACGAGCGTAAAATTTTCAAGTTGTCAGAGAGATAGAAAATATATGGAAAATACATCATAAATTAAAGTTCATACGAAGTAAAAAAAACCTTAATTTCATTGAAAAAATCGGCAATCGCTTAGCTGCCAATCTAATAACAGATAACAATTTATACAATTATATTTATAAAAGCCCAATGTTTCATCTGCGCAACGCTCATATTATTTACTCACAATTGTAAGTAGATGATTAAATTAATTTAAATTTTTTGTGACAAAAATCGTTTTCCTTGTTAGGGTTAAGGGTTACGGTTAGCTTTTGGGCAAGGGTTAAGGTTTAGGTTAGGGTTAGGTTTGTTGTGAAAATAAAAAAAGTAAATTTAAAAAAATTGAAAAATTTTACACCTAATTCGAAACAATAAATAATAAATTATAACTACGATTTTTAATTAAAGCAGAAACTTTCAGAGACGAAAATTTAATTCCCCCGTCATACATGACGGGTCTTTTCCTAATTAATAAGAAGGACTTTAGAATTTGATAATAATTTATTCACGTTGTGAAGGGATTGATATCGCGCATCAAACCTCTGCATACTATAAACACATTCAAACATCATAATATAAAATATCAGTGGTATTTAACGAATCAAATATTTTATTAATTAAATTATTGACTTTTTTTAAACGTTTCTCATAACGAAAGATGTATTGAAGTTCACAGAACGATATTCTCAAACGTATTTCGTACACTAATGGATCTCATTTCAAAAGAAAATGTGTATTATTTTTAATAGAAGTTTACTGTTTCTACTCAATATATCTGGTGTGATGGTTGGTTCTTTGTAGCCTTTTGTTTGGGTAAGGAGAACAGTTATGGGTGAGATAGTTGAACTGGGGGTTCGAAAGTATCCGGTCCCCTCGAGGTGTAACCCCCTCTGAGATCGTTCGGAATAGAATCACTCTCGACACATTTGACACATCATTTCACTGTCATATCGGTCGCACCAATGTATCGGATCTACCTGTAGTCTCTCCAAAACCGACATTTCAAACAGAATCGCATGCGTATCCACGTCATCGTATCCACTTCTCACATCGATCATTTAAACGGCATCAAAACGATAAGTCGCTTCGCAACAACTCCGTGGCCATCGGACTTCATCACTTGAAAGAATTCCCAAGAATACTTCGTCAAATCTTCGGGATTGTTTCGCATATCGAATATCGAAAAAATTTTCAAGAATTCACTCAAGTGTTCGGGTACTGTAAAAAATCATTTCCTCAAAAGAAGAAGGACTCAAAGAACTCAGAAGGGATTTATTTTCTTCAGGCTTAAAACGAAAGCAAATCTTCCACTCGGCACAATCCAAATATTCAGTCAACAATAAGCAATAGTAGCGCGGCTCAAAAAAGTAGCGCGTTGTTATAAGTCAAAGATCACAACAATTAATATGAATAAAATAGTTTTGAGGAAATTATTTTTTAATTTATTTTAATTATTTAAGATATTCACAGAGAATAATGGCAAAATGCTTTTAAAATTTAATTAAAGATTTTTAGATTTGGATGTAAAAAATTCATTACATGAGCGATTCCGCCATCAAATGGCCTTATGGCACTTTTCTGTGACGCTTCTGATTCGATGTTGACTTCGATGTCAAAGAAGGAACGGGCTAAAAGTTGTAACTTTCTTGAGCAATGTTTAAATTTCCATTGAACTGATTGTGAAATTGCTTTAGCTCACCATAGTTAAACCGCTGATGCTGCTGGATCTTATAGAAACTTCAACATCAGCGGTTATATTCAAGTCAGCAGACCAGATTCGATACTTATAAGATCTATGCGTTAGCGATTGATTGTACAAGACAATTGCGAGGAATATTTTGAATGTTCGATGTTTTGTGTTTGAATGTGTATGTTGATTTGGAAATGTGTCTCTCCTACCCAGATGGATGATTAATATTTTAATTCTTATTATCTGAAAATATGTAATGTTTAAATTTATTTTTAATTTCATATAATTTTAAAATTTTAAATAAGTTAATTAATTTTTATAATTTTTAATAAATAAATAAAATTAATAATTTTTAAATAATTAATAACCATTTTAATTATTATCCAATAAGTTTTGAGTGAATATTTTAATAAAATATTGATTTCTCCATTTGCTAAAAAAATAATAAGAATTAATTCATTAATCAATTTAGTTTTGAATGCACTTGTACGAAAGTTTTGACAAAGATTGTCTTAAGGACAATCAAAATTGTTGTGTGAATAAAAATATGAAAAGTCAAATTGGTGTTCTTAATATAAAGGAAGGATACACTTCACATCAGAACATAAAATGGCGCTGAGATTCTCGATTTTATAACTTTCTTGAAAGCTAAAAATTTGTTATTCATTGTGTTCTTCATCCGGACTTATAAATTATGCATGTGCTATCAAAGCGAGCAACATGTATTTGAAATATCAGCTTAGCAACTATAATTTATATTGCGTTCCGTTATCACGCTATATTCTTACAATAGTAGAAGTATAATGGTAGAGTAAATGAAGGACCAAAACTAGAGGTACATAAATGGTGGGACTGGTTAGACTGCAACTTCGGCCTTTTATATTTATACATCAGTCTGTTATGTTTCTTCGAAAGGTACTTGACTTGAGTCTGTGGTCTCAAAGGTTATGAAATCAGGGAAGAATGAGCTGTATAAATGTTGATCTTGAAAGAACAATTTATTTAAATCAAAAGAATTTGTTAAGTGCGCATGGTCGACATTTTGGAGGGGAAATGACTAATGAGACTCATTTGAATAAAAGCACATTTGTAACAAATCGGCTCGAGCATATCTCAACGTGAATCAGAGCCGGGCTGACCGTCTAAGGAGGGGCGAATATTCGCGACTGTCCCCAAATGCAAATTGACTTCCCCAAAGTCGACCTTGTTACATTTATGAATAATTTTGAAACTGCCAAGAAATTATTTTGGTGGGAAAATAAATGTTTAATAAAAATTAGGTAGAATAATAATGAAGAAAAAGTCCAAAAATGACTGAATAAAAATATTTAGAATCAAAAAATCACAGAAAAAGTATTCATAAAAAGAATGATCAAAATAAC
>MQRK01176562.1:0-12015 GCA_001938485.1 Girardia tigrina
ATATATATATATATATATATATATAACTCGATTATAATGCCAAGGCGTTATAATCAAATAAGCGTTTTATTCGAGGAAACTTTCTCATTTCACAAATAATGTTTTTTTGTATATCGCGAATACAACGCATATATGCTTTTTCAAAGGAAGACGGTAGGGTTTTACTAAAATAATTTATGACTTATACTTAATAAAATATATGCATAGTTAAAAATATATATAAAAATACATATTACTGTGTTATGAACACAAAATAAAAAATACATTAAAAATATGAAGTTACTGCAAAAAAATATTTTTATTTTTTTAACCGCCAAAGGTAAAATAAATAACAAAAATAAATGTTAAATAAATAAAAGTTTTTTTAGATTTTTTTTAAAAAATATTTACGAAAATGATTTTAATGTTTATCGTTTTATTAAAATATTTTTTCGAAAAAAATCCATTATTAAAGCTTAGTAGTTATTTCTGAAAACAGTTTTTTTACAATATAATATAATATTATTTTATCTTATTTTCTTATCAACAGTATATCAAAATGAAAATTAAATAGAAAAATATTTAAAAAAATTAATAAATAAAATTCTATAGTTTTTGTCAAAAAAACCAATAAATATTCTTAAAAAATGAATTAAACTCATTTTAAAAAATAATAAAGACTAAAAATTTAAAAAATATTTACTGCTATTTATAATGAAAAATAATATTAGAAAAAAACTCTCAAAACCAGAAAGTCTCATTAAATTTGAAGAGACAAATTTATATCCACAATAATTATTCTATAAATTATATTGAACTAAATGATTTTTTGACAATTTTTATGATTTTTTTGATATTTCTCTATTTTTTATTATAAATAAATAAAAAGAGATTTAATAATAAATGTTTTACTGTATGTGGATACAGCCAAATTGTACTGATTAAAATATTTAAATGAAATTAAATATCTTCATTAATTATAATTACCAATTTATGTCAAGAATTATATAATTTAAATAATTTATATTATTTTTTTCTGATTTTTTCCGGATTATTTTTGACATAAAATATCTCAAGACCACGTTACGAAGATTGTAACCCTCAGACTACGGTTCCAAACCGGAAGTATAGAAAGATGTGCTGAGTCTATGAAAATATTATTTTGCTGAAATATTAAATCAGAATTTTAATATATCTTAATTAAAGTTGGCTTCTTTTAACAAAATTTATTTCTTTCAATGTATTTTTTACTTTAATTATATATTATTTTCCTTCTTTCTTTTCATAAATTATTTTTCCAAAACAGTTTCTACATAATATATTCTTAAACAATTATGAATAAAAGAAAATAAAAAAATTATAATTGAAAATTAATAAATAAAATACCAATATATCAATTATTTTCTTTGTCTGAGAATTATATTTTTTTTTTTTATTTTCTACTGTCATCACTTTATATATTTTTATATCAATAAAATGAGGATGTGTACGCTAAGCAGTTTAATTTGAAAGCAGCCTAACTTGAAATCGATAGGTTAAAATACTTCTGAAAATCACAAAAAAAATTTTTATTTAGCAAAAGAATTAAAGTTGGTCTTATTTTTCTTTGACAACATAATCAGTTATTAAGTTTTGTCTTGGCTTAACAATTTCTTATTGCAATACGCGATGTCCTGATCGCGTTGACACTTGACTGCTCGAGTAGTTTTATTGTCTTTTTGAAGAAAACTGATTTGCCAGTTCACTGAATAGTTTTAAATCGTTTCAAATATCATGTGCATTAAAAACAACAGAGGTTTCGTTTTCTTACAATTTTTCATCGTTTTCTGGTTCATTACTGATACCACAAATCATAGTAACAATATCTTCCTTACTCATGACATTATTCTCCAATATTTGGTAAATTTTTCATTATGAGAAAATGTCTCAAAACCTTCCCGCATATTTCCTGAACAAAAATATAATTTCATTTTCTAAAGTCGAGATCTGAGTGGTTTCATAGGTTTAATTCATCTTTTCTGTCAAATTACCTTCCAGCAAGAATCAAGAGTTTGAAGGGTCACTTAGGACAATAAAGCTGTTATATGTCAGGTTGTCCTAAAAGTTACCGGTCAATAATGAAAATATAATTTTTTTCAAATTTCTTTTGAGCATTATTTATTTGATATTGATAAAAATTGATTTATTTATAGCATTATATGGACTACGAGTTTACAAAGCTTGAAATCCGTGTGTTAGTGAGTCACTATTGAGAGAAAGGTTTGACAACACGAGATGGTGCCAAGGCAATTTGCAAACTTGAAGGTACACAAACGGTCGGAAAAAGTACGGCAATCGATTGGTTCAAGCGTTTCAATAAAGGCAACTTTGACTTGAATGACAGTCCTCGTTCTGGACGACCAACAAAATTAGATAACGATGACTTGTAAGCAGAGTTGGACATGAAGCCATCGTCAAGCACTCGCGATTTGACTTTTAAGCTTGGAGTTGGCAAGTCAACCATACATTGGAATTTGAAGCAGCTTGACTTTGTGCACAAGAAACCGCGTCAAGATCGACGCAAACTCACCAAAGCACATGCCGATAAAGGAGTTCAAATTTGTCGACAACTGCTATAGAATCCTAGTGATGACCGCTTTTGGAAACGAATCGTGACGTCGAACTAAAAGTGATCTACTTAGTCAACCACAACCGAGACAATCGATGGGCTCCACCGGGTTAAACAACGCTGTCAGTTCCAAAACAAGATCGATTTGGCTTGAAAATCATGTTGTGCATCTGAAGGAACTTTGAGGGAGTCGTGTACTTTGAGTCGGTTCAAACGATCAGGCCAGAAATGCAGAACTCTATTATCAACAGCTGAACCATGTCTATGAAAAGCTCAAGAAATCAACTGAAAACGTGCACCGCTTCCGCAATACAATGCCAAGCCGCATACCGGCAAGAAGACCACGAGCAGGTCTTACAGCCTTGATTGCGCTCCATCCAACTATAGCCTCTTCCGATCCATGCAACACTTCTTGAAAGGCCGCGGATTCGAAGCATTCGATGAAGTTGAACAAGCATTTCAAGAGTTCTTCAATTCGAATCAGCCGGAATGGTACTTTGACCAGATCCGAAAGATTGCAGACCGTTGGTAGAAAGAAGTCGAAAACGATGGACTGTAATGTAAACATTAATTATTATTTATTGAAAATAAATTCTTTCTCAAAAAATTGTATTTTTCATTCTTGATCGGGAACTTTTAGGACAAACTTATAATTCCAACAATCAAAATATAAAATTCTTTCCAAATACCAGGAACAACAACAATTTTATCAAAAGCAAATTAATGGATGTTTTATGTAATATTTCTTAAAGTAGAAATTATCCCTTGATCTAATGTTTGAATTGTGCTGGTTGTATTTGGTACCAGAAAAATTATCTTTACATTCGGATGTTCCAAATGTAGATGACACGGTGCATGTCAAATGACTAACAGAACTTTAAAGTCAACAGATTTTCCCTTCATATAAGATTTCACTTCCGGAACATAGCAGTTATTAAATCAATCAACAAAAGCAGCATTTCTTACCCAGGCTTTTTATTTGCCGTCAAATATACATGTTACTGGTTTAAATCATTTCCCTTTAATGCTCGTAGTCTTAAACTTGGATTTGTTAGAAGAGGTTTTGGCATTTTATCACCAGAAGCATTCCAGCAAAACAACAATATTACTCTATCTTTGCTTTGATTTTGCGATGTATCTGCGATTATGTACTTTTTTCCAATACAACCCAGCATTAAACACTTGATCTTCAATAATTTTAGCCAATTCATATTTAAATTGATTTGCTAATTCTTCTTCGGCTAATGGATGGTCATTAAATTATGACGACTATTTCTTTTAATAAACACAGTCATCCATCCATATTGGTCGCAAAACTCATTTCATGTTGAGGGCATATAAAAGCTATCTGTGATTGTCTTATATGTTCATAATACTTGAGTGCCATTAGTTTAAAAAAAACTAGTTATTGGAAATCTTTTACTCAAATCTTCAATAGAAATTATGAGAGCTTTTTCGGTCTTTTCTAATTAATTGTTTCTCGAGCATGAAGGTAGTTTGAAATTTAACTGAGTCCCGTCAATAAAAAAGTTTCTTATTGTAATGTCTTTACTTTTAAATCGCTCTTCTCGTTGATTTACCCAAGTTAAATATTTTACCGACGCTTGGCAATCTTTTACCTTTTGCTAAACAATCTAAAATTTGGTTAATTATTTGAAATTATTAATTTATTATTAATTATTAATTTAGTTCATTATGATTAATTAATTTCTGAATAATATTTATTGAAAAAAATTAAAACTTTATTTTTAAAATTTTTTTAAATTTTTAAAAGCAATATAAGCATAACTTCAAAATCTGAGGATCGTCTTAAAATTTTTTTTATCTTTTACCTCCATTGTTGATGCGTTCTAGAAATTTTTAAGTCAAAACATTATACTTGTATGTTCATCAAGTCTTTAGGCATGAAAAATGATGTAAAATATGCGAACATTCGACTTTAGGAAGTTTTCATTTAAGTATATATAATCAAGTCAAACAAATATATTATAGAGAGATACCCTAAAACGTATTATTTGAGAATCTCAAGTGTAAAAGCAGAATAATAATAATGTAAAAATTTTTGAAAAATAAATAAAATAAAAAAAGAAGATTAAATTAATTAAGACTTAATGAACTTAATTAAAAAAATACATACAAATTAGAAGACGTAGTAAAACATCTTAACAATTTTTATATTATTTACATCAGAAGTAAGGCTCTTTAAATTTTTTATTACCGAAAATTTATTGTTTATTTTCTAATAACTTTTCTATGTTCTTTAACTGCTGAGCAAGATAATGTTAATTATAAAGATAAAAAGAAAGAAAATAAATGAGAGTAAATGAAATGTATATAAAAATAATTTGAAGTGTTGTTTTATCTATAGTTTAAATGTCATCTAGTTTAAGAATGACAATGTAAAAATTAAATTTAAACAAAATAATATAAACAAATAACATTGTCAATAAGAAAATTGATATTTTTTTATAATGAATATTTTATATTTATTATTTATTTATAATAATTTATTTCATAAGTATTATTTGTTTTAATTGAATAATAATGTCATTAAATCCTCTTTTGTTGGTATTATTATCACTAAAAAATAACTCCTAAAAATTACTTATTTCAACAATATAAAATATAAAAATATATAATAATAATAAGACCTTTTTCTTTAGATTTTCAAAATGGTTTTAATTATAATATAAATAATGCAATTTACAATTAGATAATAAAATAAAGTAAAAAAAACATTGAAGAAATATATAAAATAATAATTTAGATAAATTATTTTTATACAAAAATCTAATTAAACATTTCAAACATTAGTTCTATTTTGTTTATTGTAAGTTTTATTCTTTATAGATGATTATTAATTTATCATTTCCTTGAAAATTTAAGAAAAATTAATTTGAAATATTATTTTAATTTTTCCGTTATATTAAAATGTGGCAAACAAAATATAAATATATGTTTTGCTAACTAATATTTACATCTTTGCTACCAGACATGGAAAAAAATAGAGAAGACAAAAATAAAGTTTACAAAATAAAGTTCTTGTTCTGCAAATCTTTATTTTACCGTCACAAGAAATGATCAAATACTTTCTTGACTTGTGTTTTTTTGATATACACTTTTCTATTTTTATATGATTTTAATCAAGCCTTTGTAGAATTCCTTTTGTATAATACATAAAATAATATGAATTAGATTCCAAAAATTTATTTAAAGAAATATTAAAAGAGAAAAGTTTAAACTATTAAAAATCTCGCTTGCTCTATATATATATATATATATATATATATATTTACAACAAATCTTATAAACTATTTTTACTGTAATCTCGTAGTTGGATTGAGCTGATATTTCACAAAGTTGTGTAATCCTGATGAGAACAAATAAATCAATTAAAAGTATTAACAACATCACAATTTGAATGCAAACATTTAATTACGACACAAACAGATTCTTCACAACAATTTTCAGAGAGCATCTTTCTTTGATTGATATAATTTTTGTTTATCTATTCAATCTATTCAAATATAAAAAAAATCAAATGAATGAGAATTTTTTTAATATTAACTTTTAATATCTTATAATTTTATTGGATAAAAAGCCATTACGTAATTTTTTTTAATAAACATAAATTTTTAAAATATATTAAATTTAATAAGTTAAAATAGTTATAGTTAAATAAATTCGATAGTTTTTTTAATATATATATATATATATATATTTGGAATCCTATATTTTTATCACTGTTATGCTTAAATCTTTTGCATAAGAAATATTTATAAAAATTGATTGATTTTCTAGACCAAGGAATAAAAATTTCAATAATTAAGTGGTAAAGAACAACTTTCCTGACCTAATATTTTGAGATTCCACTGTGATTCGTATTTAGCAAAGGACTGAACCACATATCGAAAGGCTCCAAAGACCATTCATTTCCGTTCAATTAAAGTTTATTTGGGTTGTGGACCCGAAACCTCAACCTGGAAACAATCAATTTGTTTAAAATAGCAACCTATTTTTTGTCCAACTCCAGAAATCAGAACACTCCCACGGATTATGAAAATTAAAAAACTTAAAGAAAAAAAAACTATGTGGAATATTTACTTCTTGTGCGAGAAAAAGGGACATAAGAGATATCAATGTCTAGAGATACGCTGTGAAAAATATGGCAAGAATGAGCATCTATTAGCGACATGTTTAGTGAACTCTAACGGACAGAATAATGGTTCGATAATGGAAGATCGAGAATACGGAACAAGGATTGGAAATTTAAAATCAACACAATGATCGAGGATGAAGAACGCACATTTGATGATAATGATGAAAAAAACGATAAGCCGTACCAAATCGACTGGGCACCGCCAATTGGGAAGTTGGTGGGAACCGGATTCCATGGATCTTAGAAGATAATTCCCACGGAATCGGATGCGAGCTGAATGTGCGAATGATGAATAAATTTTGAAAGAATCAATGAAAATATAAGCGTGGTTTTTAAAAATGTATTTTTAATATTTTAAAATATACTTCGAATAATACATATAATATATCAGAATTAAATAATGATTCAGTCAAAATTGGACCTTCAATAATTGATTTAGGGATCGGGAAATGTAAAACAGAATTTACTTTTTTTCCTATTTTAAGGGAATTATGTGGTCTTATTCTACAAATACTTAGAATCTCTTCCTTTGAATTGTTTCGAAATTTAATTAATTAATAATGAATGTTTCAGAAGTAGGCATATAATTCCAAATGCTAATAAATATTTAACTCTTAAATATTTTAAATTGCGTTTTTTTAATTTAAATTAAGAATAAAATCTTTGATTTCAATTAAAATTAGTACAAATATTAAAATTGAAAATTGTTACTTTATGTAAGCATTTTTAGAGATATTCAACATAAAGATTGCTCGAATCATTATCGAAATTCTTAAGGAAAACAGAAATTATCTTGTAATAAATCTTTTTTGGGTGACCCATTTTTTATACAAGTAATTCATAAGAAAAATATTTTATTAATTATTAAATAATTGATTCAATAAACTAATTTAAATGTTGAAAATTCTTTCAATTTTAAGGTAATATTTTCAATTTTAGTTTATTTTTAATACAACTTTTTCGCATAAAAATCAACATTAATAAATAATCAAACTTGAAAAATATTAAAAAAAATATTCATTTCATTTTTTATTAAAATATATGACAAATAAAATTGGATTGTTTCAATTAAAAAATTTTGAAATTTTCCAAAAAAATACAAAAGTTTCTTAAAACAATTAAAAAAATTAAAAAAAAAATTTCCAAAAAAATAAATTAAGCTTTTTACCATTATAAATCAAAATAATGAAGTCCAATTTTGTCATTTTTGAGTATTGAAATATATTTGCAACCATATTATTTTCAGAAATTAATGTCTAAAATCATTTCATTAAAACAAATTTTTTAGACTTTTAAACAAAACAAATTCCTTAAAAAAGATAAATTAATTGCAAAAAATACAAAAAAAATAATTAAATAATTTTGTTTATAGAAATAGAAACAAATTATTTTTTTACATATGAAATTTGAAACAGATTAAAAAAACAATTTATTTTTTATAAATTTTTATATAAATTTTATTTTAATATATCCTAATTAATTTTATTAATATTATTAATATAGGTAAAAAATATGATTATTATTAATATTTCCCGCGTCAATTTTGCACATAATTTATTCATTTATCTATTTTGTCAATTCTTTTACAAAATAGTTTTTCTGTTTTTTGTTTTATTATATTTATATGTATAAAATGTAAATCAACGAATGGAAATAAATGCAATTTTTAATAATTAATCGTTGGTATAAAGTCTTTTAACTATAGAAGATGTAAAAGTAAATAATTGGAAATTCAATTAGAGGTATTTCTCTAATTATTATCAAGCAAATAATAATAATTCATTATTTTTAATGTAGGGGGGTATAAAAGATCCGCTATTTATTCCTAAAAAAGCAAAAGGAAAACTCATTATGAATAACCTATTTGTCTCTAAAATGAAACAAGTAATGTAGTTAATTTATATATAAAATAGAACTTGTTTTACAAATGAAAACAAGTATTTATTAACTTAATTATAAAAAAAAACAATTTATTGTTTTAATCAATGATAATTTATTAAAAATTCTGTTTTTAAAAGACTGTTTCAAACAGTTAATTAAGGCTAACTAAATTAATTATAATGATGTTTTAAGTATAAATATTATCGTTAATAAATATAATTTTTATTATTTAGTAATATTCTTAGATTATATTACTTATTTAAATACAATTAGTTCTCATTCATTAACTAATTTTTTTATTACAAGAAATAACATGGATTTGTGATGCTTGATTGCATTCATTCAGGAGTCATTAAAATATAAATAAAATATAATTAAAATTTAGTAACTACACAATTATTAAATTTTTACTGCCGTTTAATATAATACTGCATTTAACAGAATGACTTCTCTAGTTTTTTTATACATCTTTGAAAACTGAGTTGAGTTTCGGATTGATTAGGTTAATCAAAAGATCATCCAAGAAGGTACATCATGGTGATCAATAAATACTTACGAAATCGTTTTGATTCCAACTTATAAAAATATGCATAAATATATGAAATTTGTATAAATAATAAATAAAATAGCGTGACAAGCAAAGTTTTAGAAAAAACATCGTTTTTACTGAAAATTTCGTAATAATATAATAGTTAGTTTTCTTAACAGCTTGAATGTAAAAATATGCAAAGTATAAGTGTAAATAATGCAATAAATATGATTATATCAGTAAAAAATATTAGATTACGTGGTGCGCCAAATAAGTCGTGGGACTAATATAGAAAGACTTAAGATATCAGCTTGGTATTTAGAACAAGCATGGTAATTAGGCATCATATCTAAGAATAATTATGCATTTCCTTATGCGCTGACACAATTTTCCTAGCGAATAACGAGGTTTTTGAAGGCGTTTTTAAAGAATTCTAGACACTTTTCTCCCGAAAAACTCTCCATGGCGGGTCTCAAATCACTTTTTGTTGGCAAACACCTAACCCAGCTAGTGCTTCTTAAGGTGGTTAATACAGCCAAATGGGGGCTGTATGTACTGAACCTAAGCGCTCAATTGTAACCATGGAAACACTGCTGGTGTGGATTGAAGCATTGTCGTGTAAAAAATGAATTTCACAAACGCTGCTCTTGCTTTATACCTTTTGTAGCTTGTTGAGTTTGTTTAATTTTTAAAGATCAAAATTTGTATTATCAGTTTTATTAATCATAAATGTTACATGTTGGGAGCGTTGTTGAGTTCATAAAATTTTTGAAGTTACAATCTTATTAAATTAATAATTAAACAATTACATTTCGTAAAATATTGTTATATATGTTAAAATAAGATGTTCAGAAATTTAATGTAAAAAATAAATTCATGTAAGAAATAAAATAAATTTTACGGTAGGTTTATTAAAAGATTTATTATAAAATAAAAAAGTTAATTTCAAATTTGATGAAAATATTTAAGTGAAATAAAATCAAAAGTAATATAAAGTTTAATATTTTATTTGCGAAATGAAAATAAACTAAAATATTTTTGTAACATTCTTTTACACGATTAAATCGAAGTAAATTAAAAATGTAATTATATTTTTTTGGAAATTGTAATTGGAATCAAATTATAATTGTAAAACAATTAAATAGACTTAAATGAAAATGCGATTTTAATTTTATTTTGGAAAACGTAATTATTAATGGAAATATAATTTTATTTTTATGTAAAAATGTTGTTAAATGAAATGAAATTGCGATTTTAAATTCTATTTTCAAAAAATTATTTTATTAAATCCAAAGTAATTTTTAAAACTATTATGAAAGCAAAATGAAAAATGCTATTGTATAGAATTGGGGAATTTAATTAAGAAACAGATAAATTTAAAGGTACAATAAAATTGAAATTTAATAAAAGACGAAATAAAATCATTGTGACAAAATTTTAATTCACTTTATTATTTTTTTATTAAAAAAAGTATAGAATTTTAATTTGTAATAAATACAATAACCATATTTATATTTATATGAATTCTTATTTATAATAGTTTGTGTAAAAAGAAAGTGCAAAAGTTCCTCGGAAATATTTGTTTAAAAAACTCAAATTGTGGTAGAAATAAAGTTTTGTGTTAATGACAACGTCTTTTGATCAAGAACCCAATATTACATATTTATTATTATAAAATAAAATAATTCAATAAAAAATAATTTACAATAATTAAATTTATATTTTTAACTCTTTTTGATAATTGTTTCCGTTATATAATTAATTCATTAATATAATTATACAAATAAGACATTAATTATTAAACAAAAGACTTGGGGAAGAATGACTAAATGATTGATTTAATTTACAATTATATTATTTCTGTATTTAATAATATCATGTATTACATTTTTAATAGTTTGAATAAAATTTTCGTACTCATTTTATTTATTTATTTTAAAATAATTATAAGAAAATTCATTATAAATAATTTTTTACTATTCAATATCATTTATTTTAATGTAAAATAACAATTAAAATATTCAACAGGAAACCTATAAATCTTATAAAAATATTAAATATATATTAAATATATTAAATATTTGTTTGGTATTTGTGTTATTTTCATGTTATATATCCGAGAGAAATAAATAATTTAAAATAAAATGTTTAAAGTTTCCTTTTTTTATAATATTTCAAATATTCGCTGAAATAGTTACATTTTTTTCTCTCAAAAAGCCTAAAAATCATAAATGTCATGTTCAGTGTTTTGAAAAATATTATTTTAAAATAATTATTCATTGAAGGTGACCAAAGTTTTTTTATTCAAACAATTTTTCTTCAATATCTTTGTTAAATTAATAAATATTAGAGACAAGTTCTCAAAACATATGGAAATTATAATTAAATTATTAATATTGTCATAGAAATATTATTTAAAATAAAACCAAAAATCTTTGGTTATTTAGCAAAAGTATTTATCAAAATTAAATAAATTAATAGCAATATTTTAAAATTAAATAATTTAATTATATATTCATGTTTTACTTGATTAATTATATTTTTGCTTTTAAATAAAGGTTGTTATATTTACTCTTACACGTATATTACACATCAAAACACACACGCACATATATATATATATATATATATATATATTATTATTTATTAAAGTATTATTGGGTGATAAAGGCAAAAATATCTTAATTAAAAATTTTAAGTATTGAAATAACCTTACTTTATCCATTCTGAATGTTAATTAATGGGTTGTAGTGTCTTATTAGTAGAGATTCACAAAAATGTCGTTCGTAATGTGAATCAAAACCCTTTTTGTAGAACAGAAAACTCATCTTTTGAAATGGATCAGGTTCTATCCTTACA
>MQRK01176580.1:67257-79682 GCA_001938485.1 Girardia tigrina
TTTTTAATATTGATGAAAATAATTTTTTATTATTAAATGGACATTTTATTATTAAATTTAACATAAAATCATGTGTGTTTGTGGTTTTGTATGTGTGTATTTGTGTGTAGAGTATGTGTTTTGGAGCACAACATGTTTTTCTATAGTTAAGCTCATTATTAACTGGATGTTTTTATTATTAAATGGACATCTTGTCTTTATTTTCCGTTATTTCATTGGCTAATCCCTTTATTTTTCATTTTTAGATAATATAAATTATTATTAAATGGACGTGTCGCATTATTAAATGGATTTAACAGTAATAAACATTATGTTGCAGCCTTTGGCATAGTACTTTGATACAATTGTTGCAACAGTAGTTCTAGGAAGTCCTTAAATTCTCCCAATTGTACTGTTCCGTTACCTTCTAAAGAAAAATTTATTACGCGCTTTTTGAGCTCAATCGATACATGTGTCTTTGTAAATCAGTGGTTCTCAACCCTTTTTCCATGGAGTACCCCCTTTTTATAAATTTTGGAAACGTAAACTTACCAACGCCCCCCTTCTCCCAAAGAAAATTCAAACGAATCTTATAAACTTTAAAAATGAAAACATAGTGATATTTACAATTTTTCATTTTGTAACTTATACAGAACTTTATACAGCACTTAATGAGAACTCTGGACCTGATTTTTTTGCAAGGTTATCTATATCTGGCTTCAACTGAATCAATACAAGACGGATATCTCCTCTGTTGATAATATCCCAACAATTTCTTTTTCTGTTCAACAGATTCATTACAGTGTTAAAACCACCCTCCTAGATATGTTGAGGGAAATGCAAGTAATAGTAAATGCATCTGAGACTATAATCTAGAATACAGAGTTGTCATTCTTGATTGTTACAATAAATTCATCAGTCCTCCATGGTTACCCGACAAAATAGCGAACAATGGTCGGCGCTATTTTGCCGTTCGCTATTTTGTCGGATCATCGTCCTCCATTGCTGAAATTTATATGACACCTTTCATCATTCCGTAATTCTAGCAAATCCTCACGTCGTTAAATTTCAACATTAGAAAATTTTACCTAAAAATGATCAGTCATCCATGATTAAATCTTCATTGCAATAATATAACAGCGAGTTTCCATATATTTTTTAATTCCAGCAAATGATTACCATAGCGTTCAATATCTTTTGACAATAATTCGTTTATTAAAGAAGTAAGCTCAGGAAAATTGTAGAATTCCTTTCTAAGAATGTTCTGACAGAGTAAATCAAGCTTCTTGGTGAATGTAACAATGATTTGTTTACAATCAATAAGTGATATCATCTTGCCTTGAAGTTGCAACTTAATTTATTTAAACGTTTGATGCAGTCATGTCAGATAAAACACATCATTCTTGATTCTCCTCAACTCATTGCAAAAGTCAGAATTATTCCAGAATACTGTCAAAGGGTTACGGAACAAATTTTGCTAATGAACTAATTTCTCTAAAGAAGTAACTTTGCTAAAGATCTAATTTCACTAAAGAATTATTTTCATTAGTGGACTAATTTTACAAATGCTGATATTATTTTGTTCATTATTAATGAAGCCCGATATTGTAGAAAAAATTAATTTATTAAAAATTGTAAAAAATTAAAGTAAAATTGTAGAAAAAGGTAAATTAATCCTTCAAATTACACAAATAAATAAAATAAATAATTGCTTTTAATGTGATTAATAATTTTAATAATAATGTAATTCTATTTTTACAACAAAATTAATTAGTAAATATTAAAAATATACACAAATAATGCATAGACTAAACCAAAATTGAATATAACTTGAACGACCTTTTATAACAAACTCTGTACATAAAAATAACGCTATTATGAACGAAAAATATATTTCACTACAAATATTTTTGTTTACAAAATATCTTTCTTTTCGACACAAAATTGATCGTCTTCAAGACCCTTGCTGGTGTAAAATATTGATTAGATTGCAGGTTAAATCTCCAAAATGTTCAAGTATCTGCAAAGAAATTGGAATGGAGTGATTTCATTATCTATTAAACTATTTTTGAACTCAGAAGAGAGATTTGATAGAATATTAGGATCACGCTGTCTAGTAGCTTCAAGTAAGTTCTCTTGTCTCATGTCATCAATAATGTTGCTCAGAATTTCAGTGAAAACCCATGGATTGCCATGATGAACCCCAAATTTCATCTTTAGTTTCTTGTTGAAGGTCTCGGAGAAATTGTTGGTCAAGATCGTGGAATTGAACCAATTGATTATCGTGAGAAAAATTAGCCATGTTCTTTCAAAGTAGAGATGAAAAGAGGCTATTTTTGTTTGTTGTCGAGTTCCGATCCTTGTTTGTTTCAATGTACTAAATAATGTACGTATTTTATCAGAGGGCAAAAATCCAAGCGCCATTATCAAATTTATCAGCTGTTTAAATTCTTTATTGCAAATGAAAAAAATATTTCAAGCCAAGTTCGCCAAGTTTCCTTACAATAGCCTGCTTAAAATGAAAATAGCAGTCTTAACAGGTAATCTGTGAAAATATTTCACGAAATGCTCTGATTGGAGCTTTTTCAGTCACCAATTACCAATGAAGGCAAAAATTGAGGTACCTCATCTTTTATTTTCTGAATAACCAACTTGTAATGTTGATATTGCCTAGATTTCATCAAGACAAAAAACGTTGGCAACATTCTTTGACCATGTCGAACTGAAATAATGAACAACTGAGAAAATATATTTTTTGCACAATAAAAAATGTCCCATTATAACAGATGCTATCAAAATTTGGGAGATTATCAATCATCTCAGTTGAAAAGAAAAAGATTCCAATGACTTCATCGCCATCAAATATTGATCCCTTATAATGCTGGTTAGGTATTGTATTTTCTGTTATGGATTTAACATAACCAGACACATCTTCTGGAATCATAGGGAAGACAAGATGTTTTCTTTTGGTCATTCCTCGGGCAACCATTGGGAAAGAAATTCTCGTGGCAACTTCTTAGTATACCCGACAAACATTATCCAAAATCTGTCTTGAACTTTCTGATATTGTTTCGGACTTTAGCTCCTTCTTCAATGCTCTCATTGGTTCATCATATAGTTGAGGTTAGTGATTATGGCAGGTTCCAATAATAATTTCATTGGTATCAATTGTAATAGATGCTTTACTACTGCAGTCTGTAGTTGGATACATTGGACACCTTAATGCAATTCTATTTTTGTACACATTATTCTTATAATACAAAAAAGAATTTGCCCGATACAGTTTGGAATTCTTTCGCAACCCCTCTACAACTTCATATCCAATATTTGAAGATGACGTTTGATCTACCATAACAACGTTTTAAATTTTATTAATTCTTAAAAAACATAATTTTTAAACAAAATTAATTCTCTATCAAAATTAGTTCTTTAGCGAAATTAAATTATTTTTTCTACTACCTATTTCTACTATTTTACTTTAATTTTTTTACAAATTTTAATTAATTAATTTTTTCTATAATGTCGGGTTTCATTTATAATGAACAAAATAATATCAGCATTAGTGAAATTAGTCTACTAACGAAATTAATTCTTTACCGAAATTAGTTCCGCACCCCCTGTCAAACAACTAAATAAAGCGATATAGACAATTTCCTTTAGAAAGCCAACGTACATCAGTGTGCAGCAAAAAGTTATTATGTCCTTCATCATTTTTCTCACAAAATTGATGGAAAATTTGTTCACTCTTGGGATGAATTTTGATTTTTTTTCACCGCTTTTATGACTATGTTTAAGTATTCATGCAACTGTGGACTAAGATTTTTAATAACAAGATGTTGTTTATGAATCATACAATGGCAAAAATGTCTGGAACTTCATTTTTTAAATAGGTTTTAAACTGCGATAACCGTCAGTCATAGATAGCGCACCATCTGTTGCACAAGCAATGGTGTTCATTAAGGGAATATCATTTTTAATGTAAAATGTTTTTACCAGATTAAATACAGTTTTTCCTTTATTATCACAGGCCAGTGTTTCAGCAAACAACAGCTCTTCTTTTCATCAAAATATCTTACATTACCAATTTCTAAAGCAGAGTTGTCAGGTAAAGTTGACTCATCAATCTACAGAGAAAGTTTTTTTGGTTGGACTTTGTCAAGATGTTTTTTTCAAGACAATTATTACTTATAATTTTAAAAATGATAAAATTTGCTAATTAATTGACAGTTCACGTAACAGATAACTTCGCACAAAAACTAAGATTTGTTTCATTATGAAAGTTTTCATGGCTTGGTAACAAGAAGATCTTCATTTCGATTACTTGTCGAAAATAGATTTAGTCAATGCCAAAGAGGATAACACCAAATTTTGACGTTTATGTATTATTTAATAAAACGGATATTTATTATATAAATTTCTTCTAAACCTTAATAATAAAATTGATTAAATAGTTAATGTCTTTTAATATCTATTTCCTTGTAAAAGTAAGAAATGTTACATGCACATATGGATTTAAACATTCAAGCAAAAATTTCTTAAAAAAATCTGGAATTTTATGGAGATGACTATTAACCCATTATAGGCCGAACTATCAAAATGAACTTTTTTTCAAATGTTTTTCTTTATTAATTTAATTAATTAGTACCATGTTATATATTATTGGTATTCAAAATATTATCATTTGGTTTGTTTGCCCTGGACTACTATGTTTCATTTTTGGAACATTGGCCTTTTCTGACTACGATGATTATTACAAATGATAGTTGACAGAACAATTAATATTATTTGCATGAATTATAATTAAGTTGTGATTTAATAATGATCAACACATACAACATCTAAATACATTAGCTATACAATTACAAAAATCACTTCATCTTATGAATTATGATACTGTATAAAAGAATAGTTACTGCATCAAGCATGAATCATATTATTTAAAATAATAAAAATATATATAAATTGGAGCACATCTATTGAAACAGAATGAATGTTTGTTTGACATCTAAGAATGTATGGCACCAAAAGATTTAGTTGCAGCATTAAGCATGAATCATACGATTTAGAATAATAAAAATATACATAAATTGAAACAGAATGAATGCTTGTTTGGTATATAAGAATGGAAGGCACCAAAACAGTTCTTGTGCAATCGCACACAACAGCGTGAGCATTGTGTTGTTTTATTTTTCTTGCATTGCTTGCATCTACCTTGACTGTTCGCTGTCACAAGTTGTTGAAGAAGCATTAGAAATTGCTTTGGTAGAATCCTCCTCTTCGTCGTATTCTTAGTCTTCAAATGAATATGTCCTCATAGTACTTGAGAACTTGATAGTCTTCTAGAAACTAATCGAGATCTATCAGCTCCTCGTAGGCACAAAATTTTTCGTCGTTGGGAACATAGGCCAGAGCGACTAGTATTCGGATGCGCTTATATAGTCTAGTTCGTTGTTGTACCTTCCAGCATAACCATACTTTTGAACTTTACGCCAGATGATCTGTCCAAAGTGAAACTTTCATCCATGAATTTCTGTACTTGAAGACAGCTCATGCATTTATTGCAACCTTTTCAAAATCTGTGATGGTTTTTGGTTGCAATCTTGGTTTGATCTCTCGTAACTTTGTTGACAGGGCCGCTTACGTAGCTTCTAATTTATTCGGGAGTAAGGCTCATTCACAAGAAATATTAATTCTATCACGAGTTCTATGACTGGTATACAGTTGATTTTATCCAGCTGAACTGTCAATTCAATTTAATTTGAAGCTCAGCTGGAAGACGTTCGTCTACTTGAAGCTGACGATATTGCCTTATGTTGCGTTTCGTACTTTCCGTTTTTGGTACCTATTTGAACAGCTGGACATAAATTTCTACAACGCTGTCTGGACGATCACTCTTGCAGGTTCTTCAGTTTTGGTTGCATGCCGTTTGATGGTTGATTGCACTCGATTCTTTTCAAGTTGACCAGTAGACGCTGCGTGAGAATGTTTAGATATTACTTTTAACATTTCTCCATTGGTTGTATGGCAACGGCTTTTGCAGTATCGATCACAGCATCTCCATATCTCCATCTGTTATTTAAATTGTTATTGTAGTGACAAACATTTTTATCAGTATTTATAAATATTAAATATATATTAAAATCCGATATTTTTTATTTATAATTAAAAATTCTCCCAGTCAGATTCTCGGACTTGTCGGATTTTTCGATGAATAAACTGAACACATAAAATTCGTAAAATTAGAAAAGAAGATGACAGAACAATTGAAAAAGTGCCAGGTTGTAAATAAATATCTTTCACTTCAGATTTACTTTCGTCAATTCGATCTCATAAACAAAAATTCAGATTTTTCCGAAATGAAATAAAAATTAACGTATTTTTCACGGAAAAAACGATAGTTGTTTAAATAATATCACATCTTTTAAATTTACATCACATTTTTTAAATTTGTAAATAAAGATTTTCTTTTGAATTTTTGAATCTCATTTCGTTATTTGGTTTCGGCAAATCGATAATCGAATTTCATCGATTAAATTAATACATTAATTATAAACTGTCGACAAACATGAAAAGTGATGAAAAAGACAAACTTTCATTTTAATAATTAAAAAATATTTTTTCGTTAAATTTGTTATTTCTACTTAATATTTTCATTTTTATAATTAGGAAAATTAATTTTCTTGCGACAAATTGTCCTAGAATTATTGTAACCAGATATTTTTATGTTTAATGCAAAACTAGCATCTGTTTCGAAACTGTTTTTTAAATATTTCTTTGGATTGAACGATAAATGCTTTGTGAATAGTGAAAGGAAGCTCACTTTTGTTCTGCATTTGGAAATACTTTCTACTAACAATAATAATAGCCTTGTGACATCTGTGATGAAAGGAAAAATTAGAGTCCGTTATTAATTTGGTTGTAGTCTTTGAAAATCTTGTCGTTGATTTGATTGCTATTTTGTTTGTTTTGGATTTTTCACAACATCTCCGCAAACGTTTCTTTTCTATGTACTGCCGCAATTTCATTATTCTCAAAGACGTATTACATCTTTGTAATTACATTTTTAATGTCTTCTGAGGACGTCGATCACCGTAATTTAAGTTTCTCTTTGGTATCCAAATATTAAATATTAATATTAATTTGGTTTTTAAATATTATGCCAGTTTCTCCTGGTTCCACTATCATGTTTAATGCAAAATTAAAAAAAACTTAAACGACTCTCTTCTTTTTTCGTAATTGTAGGGACCAAAAAATCTTGCATTAATGATGATGGTGAAATATTGGTCTACGGATTGAGCGTTGAAGACCAACATCTCGTACTAGTGCGGAAATTTGTCGCTCGGTTGGACGGATCGCTCGATGTGGTGGATGATCATCTCGATTCGTAGATCCGAGATCCGAATGTGCAGTTGACGTAGTCGTAGAAATCAACCGGGTATCACCGAATTGTATGGGATAATGGTGCAAGTGATACGGCCGATTGGGCTCGTCGAGCTTGATATGATATTTGCTTCGCCATACATTAGAACGTAAAATCAGGTTTAGCAAAAAAAAATAAATCAATTAACACCGAATTAACATTTTATGACTTTCTAATTTGATTTCAACATGAATTCCACAGTTTTTAAAATTCTATAATTTTTCTTATTAAAATAAAGATAATTAGTTTTTATTATTTGAAATTTTTTTTCAATTAATTTTCGGTTTAAATTTTCACAAGTACCATAGTTGACTTCTGAAAAGCGATCTTCAATCTTATGGGAAAGCCTGTAACATTCGTATCCAGGGTTTTGTAGACGACAATTAATTCTTTCGAAATAAATCCATTTACCTATATTGATTGAACTTCTTCATCCAGCTTAGAAATTTCGAAGAATCTTCGACACTGAAGCTACGCTCGGCATCCACTGAGTTTACAGGAAGGCAGAGGTAATGTCTTGAAATAGCTGCAATTTGTTGAGTTCTCTCGTGCGTTATCACCCAGAAAGCTGGTACATCACAATGTTCAACAGTTTTCTAAATTACTTGGTAGTGTCATAAGTTGATTATGATCAAGAGCCCGTATACCTTTGAGAAAACGCCAGACAGAATAAGCAGAGTTGATGAAGTTTTCCACCTTGTTTGCAGTTTCCAATAGTGACCTCCATTGTTTTTTGTAGCTTGGTGATGGCTGCTAGGCTGAAGCCACCTAAATATAGATGTTCCGACCAGACTGTTTGCGATGCTTCTAATAACGTAGCGTTGAGGTCGGAAAACTGATTGTGAGTTACGGGACATTGAGCTTCTGCCAAATAGAAATATTGGATGATTCTTTGGCTATAAGAGGATAAGCAAATCATTTTCCACTTCATAACTTTGTATTCTTCTTTGTTTGCCGAAAATTCCATTAGTTCACCAACACACGCTGCATCACCAAATTCTTTTTGTACAGCTACCAGCATTGCTGGATAGTGGCAGAAATTTTCCGAGTGATGTGCAACATCTTCAAACCAGGAATACCAACGAGTTAGGACTGGATCAGGAAGGTAGGTTAAATTCTGTACACCTGCCTTCGTTAGGAAATTCATGTACACTCGTCTCTTTTTTTCCAGAAAGACCGAAATCAATCTTCATATTTGAGACAAACCTGTCAACACCAGGACATTTTTTTCGGAGAATTTCTCCAACTAGATTTAGCGAATGAGCAACACAGGTGATGTGCATAACATTTTCACAGATGGGCATAATGACATCTCGGTAACATGCCGTCATATATCATGCGCCATCTCAGAAAAATCTAGTGATACAATCAAAACTGACGCTTAAAAGTGTCAAGAATAGGTCCACTTTGTCAACTAGTAATGGACGCAGCATATCTTTTCTTGAGTCTGTAGTGTGAGTTTCTCCCACTTTTTTTCCTTTTATTTTTTGATAGATTAAAAGTTTATTTAGTTGCTAATTATTCTAGTTTATTATTTTCCTCTATTATTTAACAGTTGTATTTAATTACATAGAGACTATCAAATTTAAGAGTGAAATATACGATTTGATTAGTCTATGTTTTAGTAACTAAGTTTTATGTTTGTATTATACTCGATATAGATAGAATTCAGTCTCATTAAGCTGACCAAAGCAGAATAGATATTATTAGCTTATTCTTCTTTGGGACTGAATTCGTTATTTCTACAGAGGCCATTGTTGAACAGAGCAGTATATGCAATTCCATCTTCACTCAATCATCCGTTGTTTCATCAGCGATGATACAGACTTTACGCTCTGAACATTTCCTTCAGCATCTCTTCGTGTTTACTTTACAGCTGCGAAATATTACGCAAAACAGAAGATCATGCAATGCTGCTACCATTGTGCACATGTTTTTCTAGAAATTCTTTTATTTATGGATTATCTACCTTCTCTACTGGTATGTTTGCGGAAACCAAAGTGTGCAAAAAGTCAGTGGCAACAGAATCACACCGATCAGTGAGCCACTAAGTAACGGTCGCTCTCCTGGTTCGATGCGGCTTCCCGGACAGCGTCCGCGACTCTGGACGCCGATTTAACTCGATAGATCACGATAGTAGGATCATCGAGGCTGTGGTCTCCATGTTAGAAAAGCTGTTTGCAGCACAAACTTCATCAAAATTCTGAGTCATAAAACAAAGTTTATTTCAATAAAAATTGATACTTTTTTGATCTACGCTCGAATCGTTGACAAAGTGTGTGGTCGGTGAGTTTGCGGGGATCCACCATGCTTTGCTGAATTGTGTGAGATAATGGCACATGTGATCTGACTGATTAAGGCCGCTGCTGCATCATACATTAATATCATACATAGAGCTCAAATCTGAATTACACAGTAAGGAATAACATTTATTTCATTTTTCAAAATTTATCGATTTTTTTTATTTTTTTTCTCTTCAAAAATTTCCCGTGCACCACACATTTTTATTTATTTTTTTGTGTTTAATAATTATATAATAATTTATAATTATATAAGACTATATAGATCTTGAGTCCTTCGATTATATGACAAACTATTATATTAAAACTATACAAATATAAATGATTGAGCAATTAATTATTTGCATTATTAACCATCCTTATTTACTAACACTCGCCGGGCATCTTATTAATTCAATCTCTATCAGTCACTGTTAAATGGCGAACGCAATGGTCCATTAATGTTCACCATCAACCTGGCTCGAATTACCATGAAAGACTGCGTATTAATAATTAAGATTAAAATATTACATACAATATATACACTTAAGGGTTCTATAAATCTCTTCTATGACTAATCGGCACAATTAAAATATTTGTTTTGGTTGGACAATCTATTATGATTCATTATCAATTTATAATTAAATAAAAAGAGAGAATTTAAATTTTATGATCTTTGAGTCAGCTGAAGCCACTTTTAAAACAGTATCGGAACCAGATTTAAATAAAGCTATGGCCCGACCTTGTTTTACTCCATCGATTTCCATCAGAGGAATCAGTTCCGGTGACACACAATAATGGCTAATACACATCGACTGATTCTCGGATATCTAAACGATGAGTGGTAAATTCCTTGTAATCTAAAAACAATGGAATTAAATTCTCTAACGAAACGATTCTCTGAAGTTTCGCGACCACCTCCAATTTATATCTTCAACCGCTTCAATTTATTATATTATATATATATATATTTCAAAACCAGAAATAATTATTTGAATATTTATAAAATCAATTTTATAGTTCTTGAAAATTGTACATGTGAAAATTTAACACTAAAAATAAAAGTTTATGTGGCCGTTCAATACAACTACTTAAAATATTAAAAAATAATTTTCTATAAAATGTTGCTTTAGTTGTAGCATATTTCTTTATATTAATATATTTAATATTTGAAAGATGCAATCGTGCTGCTGCTTCTTAGACGAGTAATAATCCGTTACAATTAAACAAACCTTTACTTCTCGATTTCTTAGACAATACAACAGTATTTTATAGATAAAAAAGCAAAAAGATTTTTTTGGGATGCTTGGAATTTATTTAACAAATCTTTTGAACGTCTAACAATTTTTACATTACAACTACATATATTACAAAAATTCAGAATTCGCTTACTTAACTTACCGTCTTGTCATTTTTTTTCATCAATCGCAAGACTAATTTTAACGTGTTTTTCAATTAACCTTCATCCGTCCCTCAAATTGACTGTACACTAAAATCGACTATACTCGGGTCGAAAAAGGACGGATGAAGGTTAATTGTAGAATATTGAAAATAATATTTTTTGAACTCCCAATTTCAAATACATGCGTGCTTCCCGAAAAACAGCGAATATTAAAACAATAATTTTTAGATTTTCCATAATCCTTAACCATATCCGAATCAGATTCTTAATCCAAGATGTAGTCTTTAAACCGGACTGGTCGCCTGGTTTCTCCTTACTTCGTCTGGTTACATGCTCAATTGCTTAAACTCCTTCTGTTACCTCGTTGTCGTCTACAACTTCCAATCGTGTCGTGGCCACAAATCAGCGACGTGTCGTTGTAAGCAGCCAAATTATTTCAATTCAAAAAACACATGGTCGCGAAAAAATGTATTTACTTTATTAAATTCAAAACAGCAATTGACTGTCTTAAGTATGTATTGTCCGATTTTTACCACTAAATCACCCCTAAAATCCACCTTTCAATGCACCTTGTCATCTGGTTTATTTTTTAGTAAACATGATTGTTTACTAATAAATTTTCATTGATTGAAATCTTTTTTAGAACTGTTTTGTTTAACTAATTTGGAAGTCTCATAATTAAAAACTGAAGCATTAGGTATTACACCGCTTTCAATAGGTGTGTTGTACCAGCACACTGCCGTTTCATTTGTTTTTCCCGCTCTTTCAGCCATAGTTTTAATCCATCTTAGGTGATGGCCCCCGGTCCGAGCAATTGTGGGCGGCACCTATTTATCATGCGAGAAGTTGCTGGACCAGGAAATCGAACCGTCGGTTGAGTTGGTGTCTTGAATCGGTCTGCGCGTCAATACGGCTTCCCGATCCGTCTCTTCGGTTCTGTTGCGGTCGGTGCTACTATATTGATGGTTATNTGAGATCGGCTCGTCGGTAAATGACCCGAATGTACAGCCGGTAGTAGTGCGGAGATCTCCGAAATGACGCATGATGTTGCCCGTTATTATTTTTAATTATTTCAAATCAAAAAACACACATGGTCGAGAAAAAATGTATTTACTTTATTAAATTCAAAATTGTGTACATGAATATTACAGTGTTTTTCGATCTATTACGTCGTTGTTGCAATCTATCACGTCGTTGTTGCAATCTATCTCGACGTTGTTGCAATTTATTACGTCGTTGTTGCAATCTATCTCGACGTTGTTGCAATCTATTACGTCGTTGTTGCAATCTATCTCGACGTTGTTGCATTTGATTACGTCGTTGTTGCATTTGATTACGTCAGTTA
>MQRK01176582.1:12375-22604 GCA_001938485.1 Girardia tigrina
AGAATGAAAAGAAATACAAGCAGCTCTTTGATGAAGCACGAGAAAACCACAGGGGGTGGACAGTTCGCCTGGGCACCCTTGTGGTTGGCTGCTTAGGATCCTGGCCGGCGGCGAACGATAATATGTTAGATCCGTTCCGTCTCTCAAAAATAACAATGACGAACCTGAGAAGGATGTGTGCTGCCTCCAATGTCAAGCATTGCTCTACGACTCGGAGCAAACACAACACCGGCCAATGGAACCCGCTATCAGACGAGAAGTGAAGCGATGCGTGATCGGCGCGAAGCATTTCAATGAGCGATCTAGCTCGAAGTGCCCGATTGTTGTCAATAGACGACACATCTAATTGTTTATATTAATAAACTTTGTATTTTTTTATAGGGGATTTTGCATATAATGCACACAGCCAGCATTTGTTATGATACAGTGTTTGTTGGAAGAAATTTAGAACATTGTATAAAAATCTCAAGTGGTTGTCAAATTAACTTTGGATGTCCAAATTTTACACTTTAATTTTATGTCCAAGATGCACTATTCTGCAAAATTACCATTTTTACAGCTTTATATGCCTAATTTTTACATTATAGTTAATCATTTTTATGTATAATTGAAAATAAAAATAGCTAACCAACTAAATATAAACATATTATAAAAATTAGAATCATAATTAATATAGTAGATCTTACATTAACATGTATTGTACAACAACGAAGCTTTATAATATTTTATAAAAATGGTGGTTCGAGACTCAATTTGTATGTGCTTATGGTAGTTCAAAATGTAAAAAAAATTCATAAAATGAAACATTATAAAACAAAATATGTCATTTAACATATGGCTCGATATACTTAATGTCGACCTTTTCTATTGTTAAGTGGATTTCACTGTATATTTTGTTTATTATTTATTTAACCCTCATCCTTCCCTCAGGTCTTTTTCGACCCGAAATTTACAGTCTTTTTAGTGTACAGTCGATTCGAGGGACGGATGAAGGTTAATAGAACTACAACCGATTAATCATTCAGATAGTAATTTTTTATTTGATTCATGTAACAAAATCGGAATTACACATGTATACAATGGAAATAACTAAGGGAAAATATCTACATTGATCAGAACTCGTTCCATTACCAAATAGTGTTCCTCCTTGACTTTCGTTATTATTGATAATTTAGTGACGATTTTTTGTATGATTCATTCATTTCTCAAAGGCCATTTACCACACACAACCTCAGCCAATCCGCACATTCTTTCAATCAATCAATAAATCAAAACACAAAATCAATAAATCAAAAAAGACAAATCGAGATATTTATTTACACCAAAATTAAAACCCAAAAACATTACACTTCAGGAACTCATTCGCGATATCACCACACAATTCCATCACATCAGAGTCTCTCGATGGAAATATTCGCTCAAATCATTTCTTAAATCCGTATTTCTTCCGCTCGTAAAACAAATCAGTCCGCGCGGTGCCCAAATTAACGATCTTCGGGCATCCGTCGCGGTCCTTCTCGAGGATCGTGCACTCTCTACAGTAGTAGGCATCCGAGACTCCCACACCGCCGCAGATCACGCATCGGCCGATGTGAGAGCCGTAATTGCATTCATCGCAAATTCGAACGAGAGTGCACGGACGAACATAAGAGTCGCAAATGACGCATTTTCCGTCGCATTTTTCACACAATCTCCCAATCGCGACACCGGGAAGCTTTCGACAAAAGATCAAATCCGCATGATGTTTGGCCATTTAAATAGTACGATTTGTTATTTGAATATTAAAACAAAATTTTTATTTCTTGTTTCAATCAAAGTCAAAATTGGAAATTTTGCAATTTAATTCAATGAATTTGTTGTTATTTTATTAGTTTAATTAACAGTAATTTTTTTGTTGATTACAAAAGAGTTTTAAATAATTTTACGAAAAAAGTAATTAATTAAATTAATTTTGATAATTCTGTTGGTAAATATTTTTTTGATTTAAAAATTTTTTAATTAAAATTGATGTATTTTTTTATTAGTATGTGTTTTAAGAATTCAGAATGTAGAAATAAATTTGGAAATTAATAATTTTCATTGTAAAGTATTAATTGAAAATAATTTTTAATATTTAATCAATAAAGTTTTTTAATGTAAAGTCGGTTTAATTTTTAATAATTACGGAAACAAATTATGTTACTATTTCATTAAAATTCAATTTTAAATTGACTTTTAAATTTTTAAATTCTCAGAAATATTTATTTTGACAGTTTAAATCCATTTTACGATAAAAGATAAATAATTAGATATTTTTTGTAAATTTGTTAGTAAATATTTTTTGATAAAAATTTCTCAGTTAAAATTATATCTCTTTTCGGATCCGTCTTTTTCTCGGTTGATCATTAAAGACATATTTCAAATTAAGTGTTACATTAATTAACTATTGATATTGAAATAACATTTGGTTTAATTAAATAATACTTATTATTAATTGTATTGAAATTGGGTCTCCCATCTCTTTCAAGAATGGTATTGAGCCTATAGGCTCTTTAGATGGTCCATCCAAACCAAATAAGTCTATAAGCTCCCCGATAAACCTCCTACAGGGACGTCAGCCTTTCGCTTCCGTGCACGCTTTTTCAATCTAGTCAGAAACGACCAGTCATGGATAGTAGTCTCATGATTCTGCATCCCTTTGGCTGTGTGCGTGGACTTTACACATCCGCGAAACGGGCATCTGAAAGTTCCTCTCACAGTTAGATCTGTAAGGCGGTAGTTTAGATGGGTTTCTAAAGGACTCGCTTCTAACTCTCTTATCGAAGCAGCATTCGGATCCACGATTGGTACTTGAGTTACATTTTCTTCTGGTATCGCGTTCGGTGGTTGATTCCCTTCTTCTGATTGTCTGGACTGATTGGTTCTGCTCGGAAAAATTTAGACTAATTGTTCATCTTCAATTTTGTGTGCTGTTTCGAAATGTCTTATGAGCCATCCTTTGGTTTTGTAGTTCTTTCGGCTTAGATGGCAATTGAATCCATCCGGCTCTTTTTCTTGAGGGACTCTTGGTCTATGATCTTGTTTCTCGTGTCTATTTAATTCTGTCTGCTCCTCGAATTCCCTGAAACAAAATTCGTATGAACATTGAAACTGTTTCATCCGCGGTCTGATAATTTTTGGCATGTCTTATGATCTCCGCTCAATTATTCGCCTATCGCATATTATTAAGTCGATCCTATCTTTCATCTTGAGTTGAGCGCTTTCCTGCTGAATTAATATTAAAAAATCATCAAAGGAAGCGTTTTCTCCAAAAAGCCATTCCGTGTCGACTCATAAACATTCTTTGATTTGTTGCTTCTTTCTTTCTAAAATTTTCCTACCCTCTGTTATTGAGGATTCAATGACTCTTTTCAGGATCATCGGTTCATTGCCAGTAGCTAAGAGAGCGTGGAACGGGAGTCGTCTCTTAGCTAGAATGTCCATTGGGTGAGGTAACCCAATTGTGATGGTATCCATTCTGATCTTCTGATCCTTCCTTATCCCCAACACTAGTCGAGTACCATGATTGTGTAGGCTCTGCAGTTTCTTTACCAGTGTGTCGGTGTCCTCCAATTTTCACACCCATAGTATACTGCAGGTAGTATACAACTCTCAATCAATTTTCGCTTGCTTCGGATCGTTAGTTTTGGACACTTCAGGATAGGCATCAAAGTTCGTAGCTTGCCGTACCCTTTCCTTATTTTCTCTCTGGTATCTGCCTCACAAGTTCCGTAAGAAGATATTATTGATCCAAGGTAAAAATGTAGTTCACCGTGGAACTTTCCATTGGTATGCATCTGGAAGAAAGAGAAAGAAGAAATACGAGTGTGCATGGATTTTCGACAATTAAATAAAGTTACTCACAGACCAGCATTCCCTATGCCAAATGTGGATGATATGTTGAATACATTGAATGGTGCAAAGTATTTCACTATAATTAACTTGGGAAACGCATACTATCAAGTTAAACTTGATGAAGAATCATAGATTGAAACGGTATTCTCGACAAAGAATGGTCAATATTGTTTTAAAAGAATGCCTTTCGGAATAGCAGCCACACTGGCTACCTTTCAAGAATTAATGGTAAAAATTCTTGGGGAATTGAACTGGAAGGAAGCAGTCCAATATCTACACGATATCTTGATATTTTCTAAAGATAAGAAAGAACATCTACAAAGAATAAAGAATTTGTTTCAAAAAATCAAAGAATCAGGTTTGAGGATAAATCCAGAGAAATGTCAATTTCTAGTAGAAAAGACCAAGTTTTGGGGGTACATAATAAGTAAAGATGGTATAAAAACTGATAAAACAAAGATTGATGCGATTAACAAGTTTCAAAACCCATCATGTATTAAACATCTAAGGAGTTTCTTGGGTTTGACCAATTATTACAGGAAATTCATAAAAGATTATGCAAGTTATTCTAAAGTTTTAGAAGGTATGTGTGGCAGAAACAATGATAAGAAAATAATATGGACAAAAGAATGTGACGAAGCTATTCAGAGATTAAAAGAAAGAATGGTTCAAACTCCAATCTTGGCGTATCCAGACTTCGATAAAGAATTTATATTGAACACAGATGCAAGTTTCAATACGATTGGAGCAGTACTGTCACAAAAAGACTCGAGTGGAAGAGAAAGAGTTATTGCATATGGTTTTCATAAGATGAATAAACATGAACTTGGTTATTGCATTACCAGAAAAGAATTACTAGCGATATATTATTTCACTCATCATTTTAAGCATTTCTTATATGGAAAAAGATTCTTGTTGCGAACAGACCACAAAGCTATTACGTTTATGATGACCACAAAGAACCCAATAACACCGCAATTTCAAACATGGATAAATTTTCTCAGCGGTATTTATGTGAGAATGGAATACAGGAAAGGTGAAAGACATTCAAATGCAGATGCTATGTCGAGTAACTCTTGCAAATTATGCAGTCAATGCCAAACAACACGAAGAAGCAAAGAAAGGAAAGATTAAAACTCAAATACTAGCGTTACACGAAGAACCAAATGGCAGAATGACAATGAAGAAATCGAATAAATTAAGAAAGATTTGAAACAAGGAAGAAAAAACAAATGGAAACTGAAAGATGACATTGTAGAAACGGAAAATAATAAGTACTGGATTCCGAGAACAAATAGAACCGATTTTATTGAATATATGCATAAGATGCTATGTCATGCTGGGATATAAAAAGTTTTTAACTACCTCAGAGATGATTTTGATATTAAAAATATGAGAGAAAAGATAAAAGAAGTTGTTCAAAGTTGCATAAATTGTCAAAAGCAAAAAACACTAACTGCGAAAACAAAAGAAAGACATATTAAGCAATTTGCAGATGAACCTTTTCAGAGATATATATTGACTTTTGTGGTCCATTCAACAGAAATGTTAATAATGTTAAGAGAAATGTTAGTATTATGAAGGGTTAGTGTGAATTTTCGATTCGCTGAATAAGCTAATGTTTTAATTTTAAAATTTTGCAAAAATTAAAAAATAAAAACAGAGTTTAAATTCAAAAAAAATTAAAATTGATATATTTCAGTTGACAGTTTTAAAATAAAAAAAAATAAAAGAAATAATACAATTAATAAAAGTTTTTGCTTAAATTTATATATCAAGCTGCTACAAAACTTTTTTACGAAATTAAATAGTTTTCTACAAATTAATTTTAATTGTTATATAAATGTAAAAAATTAGTTTTATTGTGTTAAGAATACTTTTTTTAAAAAATACATAATAATGTTGGGGATGTGTTTGGTGTTTTTGTTTTATTTATTTATGCGTTTGTTTTATTTATTTTTGCGTTTGTTTATTTTAATTATTTTATTGTAAATAAAAGATAAATGAATAATACGATAATGGTATTTATTAATAAATATTATACAATATTTAAATTTATTTTCAAGTTTAATTATATACTTATAATTACTTATTATATTTATTAAGTTAAATATTTATCAATATTTATTAAGTTTAAAGAAGTTTAAAATATTTATTTATTAAGGTTAAAATTGATACCAAATATTATAAGGTTAAATTATTAAAAGGGTAGGAGCTACGTATTCTTCTTTCTTTTGTGCGTTAGCCACGCAGGCTACGCACCCTTAAGAACAGTATATAAGTAGCAATACTAGAGGACTTTTTGTTAGACTTTTTAAAAGGTTATTCAGGTAGTAATCATTATTTTTGAAGACTTTTTAAAAGGTTATTCAGATCTTGAGAGGAACCTTGGACTTGAAGACTTGTCAGTATCAAGAAGATTTTGATCATAGAAGTGTAACAGTTCCGAAGAAATACTCATTTGAGAAACCATTAGTTTATTTTGAAGAAGACTGTTGCGAATTACTGTCCAATAGAAAATTTATTATCGTTTTGGAAGGAAACAGATTTTTGTTATAAGAAGACAGCTCAATTATCGCTGACGAAAATCAGTTGTGTATTATCGTCCAAGAGAAGTTGCGCCTGATACAAAAAGAAAATTACTATATTGTCAGAAGGATTCGTTAGCTGAGGACGCCAATCAGTTCCTGATAAATTTTAGTAGGAGGAGAATAATTTTTCACATTTGGTGAGGTTCTTAAATAGTTATTTAGAATTTTTATTATTTAAAACTTATTATATCCTAAAATCAATAATCTATTATTATATCTCCTTAATTCTTAAACTAATAATATTTATTATCTCTAAAATCATCCTTAGTGACCACTCCTAAAATCAGACATTACACATTAGGAAAACACAATTAATTTTGCTATCTGTATTTATTGTAAATATAAATAAAAATTTATTAAAGAAATTGTCTCGTGTTGTCATTTAATAGTAATCAAATTTAATTTGACGTTTTAAACTCAAATCCCTTTAATAAACTCATTCCTTTAGGGAGGTTCGCAATTAACCAAATTGTAAATCTTCCTTTTCTGTTGAAACCTACGGAGATCGAATTTCACGTCGATCCCCACGTTACCAACAATAATAAATATTTTAAAAATTTTGTAAGTTGATTGCATCTTATTTAAATGAAATAAATTAATTTTATAGGTAATAAAATTTTTAAAAGCATTCTAAAAATAATAAAAAAAGTTTTAATTAAAAAGAAAAGTTCAAAAATATGTTATCGAAAGTAATAAATTATTTTTAAAGTTTTTACACATTCATTGGATTTTATTTAATGGAATAAATTAATTTTATTTGTCATATAATTTTTAAAAATGCATTTTAAAAAATAATAAAAATTTGATATAGTCAAAAATAAGTTATAGAATATAATAAATTATTTTTAAGTTTAAAATGTTTTTTACAAATTGAAAGTAAAATAAAATTTATGAGGCGAGTCAAAAATTTCAATTAACGAAAATTTTTTTGAAAATTGGGAATTGTCATGTAAAAAATTTTGGTGTTAAAAATGAATTCTGATATTAATGTTGCCACCACTTTTCACAAGTATATTTTGGCGATAATTGATCAATTTAGTCGATATATTAACCTGAATGCAGTTGCTCACCAAGACGAGAAAACGCAACGGAAAATATTGCTGGATAGATGGATGTATAAATATGGACCATCTAAAGAAATCCATGGTAATAGAGGCAAAACATTTGAATCAGAACTATTTAAAGAAACACTGAAGAAGTTTAAGATAGAAGTATTTTATTGAAGCCCGTATCACCACAATACCAGTGGAATTATAGAACGAAAATTTAGAACAATTAGAGATGCTGTTAATATCAGAATAAAGGATAGAACGCATAGAGATATGACGGAAGTATTGTCAGAAATAGAATTTATGATGAATAGTACCATTCAAGACCCGACAGGTATCTCACCAGCAGAAATAATATATGGAAGGAAATTAAGACATTGGTGGAAAAATAAAGAAGATAAAGGAAACCAAATGAGAAATTTCATTGGCTGATACTCTATGGCCCAGGTACTTTACATACCTTGCAAAAAATTGGCACTTTGCTGGTGCAATCTTTAGACTGGCTTCTTTGATTTTGGATAATACTTTTCGCAGTCTGACTAAATGCTCCTCTTGTGTCTTCACAAAAACTAGAATATCATACAAATATATCAAGCATTCCTTCCAGTCTTCTTCCTTTAATATTGCTTTCATAACTCTTTGGAACGTTGCCGGCGCTGCTGCTAAGCCCATTGGTAACCTCAAAAACTCCCAATGTCCTTTTCTAGTACTAAACGCTGTTTTCTCTCTATCA
The DNA here is from genome assembly GCA_001938485.1 of Girardia tigrina. Lineage (NCBI taxonomy): Eukaryota > Metazoa > Platyhelminthes > Tricladida > Dugesiidae > Girardia > Girardia tigrina. Next base: position 20,622 of record MQRK01176582.1, read on the forward strand.
CACTCTGCAAGACTTATGTTATAATATCCTGCAGCCAAATCAATTGTAATAAAGTGTATCGCTCCTCCCAAGCTATCAAAAAGTTGTTGTGCGTCAGGAATTGGAAATGAAGAAAAAAAGCTTTAGTCTTTTGATTTAGTCTCTGGTAATTTACTGCAAGTCGAATATCTCTGTCCTTTTTTGGCACAATCACTATAAGTGCGTTCCACTCTGATAGACTTGGTTGAATAATATTTTTCTGTAGCAACTGTTCAACAAACTCATCCACTTTTTCTTGGAGTGCCACCGGAACTCTCCTTGTTTGCTCCTGTATCGGGCCATTATCTTTAAGCTCTATTTTATGCTCAGCGTTCCGCGCCAAGCCTATATCATATTTAGACTAACTAAATACGTCTCTGAATTCTTTCACTAAACTAATAATATTGTCTCTATTGTTATCATTCACACGTCTAAATTCGGATAAGAGACACTCACTTTAAGGCGCTTCTCGTGTAACGGCAGCTGCTATAGTCTGAGTCTCATAGGGCACATACTGCTTCCGACTCCTCAAACAGTGCCCTTTCAGTTTAACTGATTTTTCGGGACTGTCGTATCTGCATTCACCTTCGAAACAAATGGAACGAAAATTGTTCCACTATTAACACTATTATTATCGAGATCAATCTTAATCCCAAGAATCTTCATGCTCCATGTGAGCTCCGATCCCGGCCAGTTCATTGTCGTCTAACGTGGTAGTCATCAATAAAATAGCTTCTCTTTTGAAAATTGAATACGACAAGAAAAAGCGGTTCCAAATTTTATTTTTCGAAAAAATCACACCACACTTTGAATATTAAAACAACAATATTTTTTGTTGTTCATTTATTTTTTTTTAGAACCCGTTGATTAATTTTTTTAATTTTCGACATAACGATCTTAGTATATAAATATTAATATGTTGTAAATATTGATATTGATTTTATGTATTATTTATTTACGGATTATTTTATTTCAAGATATTTTTTTATTATTAAAAATCGAGATTTTAAAATAATTCTATTTTAAATATCTCACACTCTGTATCCCAACAATTATATCCGGGCTCAATCCATCTACAACAAAGAAATTACAACTTTTCCCTTTAGCACCCAATTCAACTATCAGGGATACTTCCGCTCGTACAGGCACTGTAAATCCATCTGCGTACTTGACTTTTCTGGATGAACGTCTGGTTTTTAATGTTTTATCTGAATCATGCAACTCTATTAGCATGTCTTTGCTGATAGCATTCACTTCGGCTCTGGTGTCTAATAAGATTTTTTTACTGTTCCCATTGATCCGACCCTAACACATTGGTTTGTTCTGATCTTTAACTTTATAACTGATTTTCTTTACTCGAAGATTATTCTGTTCCTTTTGTTTCGGAACTGTTTCGTTCACCGCTCTGGTATACGACTTTTTTGCATTTGAAATATGACAAATGCTCAGTTCTTCCGTACCTGTTCCCGTGTCTGTTTCACTTTCATTACTGAATATACTGGCAGACTCAACCACATGGACTGATTTACGTTTTCCGTTTAGACAAAACTTGTTTATATGCCCATTTTTGTTGCATTTTTTGCAGAATCGAGACTTTTTACAGTCTCTCAAAATGTGACTGCTGCTCCCACAATTCCAGCATCTACTTGTTTCTTTGACAGGATTTCTCGTTCTATTATCGCCTTTCCATTGACTCGATTGTCTTTCTTGCTGCAGCCCTTTTACCGTTTCCTGCAATGAGGTAATACGTTTGTTCAGTTCTGAAATTTCATCCCTGAGCATTGGAATTTCATCATTCTCGGCCAGCACATTTACTGTTGCCGACATCTCCTGAGTTACACATTCGTTTTTTATCCTCTCGAATGCTTCATCCAAAGTTTTAGGCTGCAACACTTTTAGTGCTTTTTGAGCTCTGTCATTCATTAAACCATTTATAAAAACTTGGAGAGTTTTTGGCTCTCTTTC
>MQRK01176612.1:7515-20899 GCA_001938485.1 Girardia tigrina
TCGTTAATAATAAACAACATATGTTGAGTAACAACTTTTATCGGTATTTAGGAGCATTTGGACAAACCTTATGGGACACTAAAAAATCACAAAAAATACATTTTTACCATTTCATAAAAGATAACTTCAATCCATGTTTGTGAAGATGGTTGTGAGTGGTGATGTTGTGTTGTTTGTGTATTGTTATATTCCACACTCCTATTATGCTGCTGTGCTAGATGTTGGATTGGATGAGTGATAATTTTAGTGATGCCTGGAATCGTAATATCTAAAAGGTCTGATAAGAACGATTTGGATGTATTTGGTTTTGTCTTATTGTCCAATTTGTCATCAGATGCGTCATCTACCACGAAAGCTGGTTTGGTGTTGCTAAGATAAACTACTGTTTCGACATTATCTTTTAGTATTCTAGCGTTGTGACAAAACAACTTGATTATTTTGTACGGACCAGTGTATGATGGGTGTAGACCATGGGCTACCTGATTTTTAACCCATATGAATTTTGCTGTGTATAATGATTTGGGTAAGTATTTTTTAAGGTTGTGTAACGCCTTGCAATAAAAATCAACACCGAAAAGTTCAAATTTTTTTCTGGTAATTTCCATCTCTATGTCAGTGGGGGTTATGTTTGCATCTGTGAGGTCTGCTAACTTGCGGATAGAAGTACCGAAAAGATCTTAAGATGGCGCTAAATTGGTTGAAGTGCTGGTGTGTTCCGCCAACCGAGCAATACATAAGGAATGATATCTAACCTACGGGTATTATTGTCCACAAGTATTTTTAACGAGATTTTTAATGTTTGATGGAAGCGTTCTAAGATTGCACGTGGTAAGCTGAAGTATGTACATGTGTAGCTTCAAATTTTTTAACAAGAGATTGGAATAAACCGGACTCAAATTGTCGTCCTTGATCGGAGATGTAATGTTTCTGTGTTCCGAATCGACATACCCAAGTGGAAAAGAAAATACGGCAAATGGTTTCATAATCGATGGACTGGAGTGTTACTGCTTCGGGCCATATGCTTGATCTATCGATCATGATTAACAAGTATTGATATCCTCGATCGGTTGGTAAGGGGTCAACCAAATTGATGTTGACAGTGTCAAAGTGAGAAGTTGTGGGGAAGTGAAATAAAGGCGTTGACAGTTTCCTCGACGTCTTATACTTTTAACAAGGTAAACATTTAGAAACTCAAGTCTTTACATCGCTTCTCATGCCTGGCCAAATTACCTGGGTTTGGAGCAATTTATAAGTGTTGGAACTCCCGGGATAGTGTAAATTATGGACGTGATGAAAAGCCTCCATATGCAAATTATCTGAAAGAATAGGTGGCAGAGTTCCTGGTAAACTAGTGTCACATGCAATTTTGCCAACATTGGTGATATTTTTAAAATGTGTTAGATCTTCGTTTGATGGTTTGTTGGCGAGAAGTCGTTCTTTCGCGAAAATTGGTGAAAAGGAAATTGAGGACACGGAGCGCGACAAGAAATCGGCAACGGTATTTTCATCCCCCGGTAAATAGATGATGTTGAAAGAAAATTCAGATAGGAAGGATATTTGACTTTGTTGGCGGGGAGACGTATTTTTCATGCTCATTATATAAATTAAAGGCTTGTGGTCGGTTCTGATCGTGAATGATCGTGCTTGTAAAAAATATTTTAAATGTTTTACTGCCAGGAACATCGAAAGTAATTCTCTATCAAACGTTGAATATTTTTGCTCTGTGGATGACAGTTTCACGGAGAAAAATTCAATAGGTTGATGCAGATTGTCAATTATTTGATGTAAAACGGCTCCAGCTGCTATTGTAGAGGCGTCGGCTGTTAAAAACAGCGAGGCGGAACTTTCGGATACGCTAAAATGTGTAACTGTTGAAGCTTATTTTTTAGTGCTTCAAATTCCAAGTGAGTGTCATCGGTCCAATGGATTTTTGACCTTTTAGTCTAATAACTAATATTTGAAAGTTTAGCGATAAGTTAAGAACAATTAGGAATATACCGATGACAAAAATTTATGGTTCCTAAGAAACTCCTAAGCTCGGTGACGGTGTTCGGTAAGGAGATGTTTTTAATGGCCAAAAGTCGTTCTGGTAGGGGAGAATGTCCTTTGTTTGAAATGAAGTGACCTAAAAATTTCACTGAGGCAGATAAGAAACGACATTTTACCAAATTAGCTTGCAAATTGTGCTGGTGTAGCTTTGAAAGTATGATTTTTAAGTGTTGTAGATGTTGCTTTTCTTCTTTGGATGCAATAAGGATATCATTTATGCAAGGAAAAGCAAAAGGTAAATTCGACAATACCATGTCAATATCGCGCTGGAACGTTTGCACTGCATTTCGAAGATCAAATGGCATATAAAGATATTCAAAAAGTCCGAATGGAATAGTTACAGCTGTTTTCGGTATGACGGTATCTGCAACATAAATTTGATGACATGCTTTCTGGAGATCTATAGTGGAGAATATATTAGATCATTCTAAACGATGAAGAATGTCAGTGATCAATGGAAGAGGGTAACTATCGTGCTGGGTTACGTTATTCACTTGGCGATAATCACCGCAAGGTCTTATTGAACCGTATTTTTTAAGGACGAGGTGCAGTGGGGAAGCCCAAGGTAAAGTTGATCTTTTCACTATTCCAGATTTTTTCAAGTTCTAGAAATTCCTTTTCAGCTGCCGCTCGCTTCTTCGGAGCCAACTCACGACGTTTCTGCCGTAAGGGAGTTGTTTTAGACGTTATTATGTAAAGTTTGGTTGTGAATTCGGTTTTAAAAGAGGTATGCTTTTTAATAGTGTTGGGACATTTGTGGATTATAAATGTTATTAGCTTCATGGGTAAGTTTTCTCTGAGATGAACGCCCGTGGACGTTCCTTGTTGAATGTTGTGAAAAGGCTAGATCATCTGTATTAGAGAAATCTGCTCTGTGAAAATCTGTTGTTTCGTTTATTGCTTTATTTGAGCAGTCGACTAATAATTTATGGTGTGAAAGGAAATCGGCACCCAGGATAGGTTGGGATACATCAGCGATTATGAATCTCCAATTGAAAGTTTCTCGGAAGTTTTTTATACTGAATTGAAGGGTTTTATAACCGGTAGATTTTATTGCGGAACCATTAGTTGCTTGTAAATAAATTGTATCATATGCGGTCAGTTCTGTGCGGTACTTTAATGGGAGGACGAAACGGCTGACCCGGTATCGACTAAAAATTGAATTACTTTATCAGAATGATTGGTAAGAGAGACTGATAGAGTAAAAATATTTGAAACTAATATGTTTGAAACGACTGGTATCATTTTCGGCGGAGAAGGGTGAGAGGTTGCCGGTACCAATGGGGGCAGTTAGTTTAAAGTCAATACACCGTTTAAAGTGTTCCATGTGCAACCATCGAGACATTTACGAGCGTTTCCTTGATATTTCCCATGATATACGGATATTTTGGGTTTAAATAATTCGCTATTAAAGAATCGGCAACCGAATCGACAAGATTTCACACTGTTCTTAAACTTTTGATGATAGTAGCAGATGAGTGTATTAGTCGATAACGATCGGTTCCTAATATGTGACCTTTAAGTGCTTCTAGAAGATCTTACCGATAATTGGTTGACACTGGCCGTGAGTATTGAAATGTAGTCTTGTAGTGATTTAGTTGTTTGTTTCAACAGTTCTAATTCCATATTCTGAGTGTTAATTCAGTTATGGCGGGGACTGGTTGATTTTGTTTTATCAATTCGAAAGATCTATCGGCAATAGTTGCTAAATCATCTAAAGGTACTGATGTCGGTACTACAGCTAAAAGTATCTGAAGCTGTGAAGGTAAACTTTGTATGAGTAGCTGTATCAATAAATCGTCGTTTTGAGTAAAACCTGGGTTAAGCGATGACAAATCATTTCTTGCTTTACGCAAATATTCAGTGGGTTGAATATTCCCTATGATTGTTGATTTGAAATATTTTGCAATGATGTCGTATTGATTTGGATCAGTCAATGAAGATACAGCTTTGGTGAGTTCGTCGTACGCGTTAAATGACATGAGAATTTGAGGTATATTAGTGATCCTTGCACAATAGTCAGACGGTAAGAGAGATAAAAGACTGTATGCTTGTTGTTGTTGTGATACTAGTCCGACAGTTTTTGACCAATTCTTACTTAACCAAGATGCTATCGAACCACTGGAATCAAGGAAAAAATTTACGCATGGTATAAGAGTGCTTATCAAATCAGGCTCGGAAGAGTTAGTTTTTATTTGAGGCGAATCGGATGTAGAACCACCAAAAAGCTTAAAATTTATTAACCAAATATCGATGTGGTTAATTTGCTCAAGAGTTAAAAAAATCTGTGAGTAGTTTCGTTGAGTTTGGAATAATCATACCTCCAGCATAGATGCAAAAAGTATGTGTGGAAGATATATTAAGTTTAAAAGCGATAATTTTGTATAAGAATTGTGTTGTTTCAATGTGAGGTATGTTAAAATACCGCGGTTGATTCCCAGTTTTAAATATAAAGGACAATGATTGAAATTTAAACTTTGGGGGTAGCACATGCACCTGATTACATAAAATATATATACAGAAATATTTGAAAAGGGTGAAAAATCATAAAGATAATAAGGAAAAATCTCACTTTTGACACAATTTTGTGGGGATACGTCTTTTTCAGCGATTGTCGATTGCAAGTTTATATTCTCTTTTGGAGGAGTTTGTTCAGTCTTTTTAGCTGGCATCGGTTCTTTTTTTCCTTTCGATATTTTCTCATGAATTTTCTCAGCATCCGAATTAACCGCTCGTGGAATGTGTTCAACGCAAACGATGGATCCGATTAACATAGCGATTATCCGTGGGCATTGTAAATTTATTGACTGTTTTGTTTTTTTCTCAACGGTTGATAATTTAGCAGCTCCACAACCCATATTAATTAATTAATTTATTTTGTTTATCGTTGTATACGAAGTAAAACTTTTAGCAGCAAATAATGTCAAAAAAACTCCAAATTCAAATAAATTTATTTTGATAAAAATCATCGATTAAAACAATTTGTTTTTTACAATATTTAAATAAAAGTTTTTTAATATTAACATAAAAAAATCTACATATAAAAATTTATAAAAGTTACAACATAACACGCACCAAAACACATATCAAAAGGCTCCCTTTAACCATTCAAATATTTCCCACCTGAACTGATTCAATAGAACAAATCGTAAAAGTTGTGGGTCTGACATTTTGACTCAGGATTGATCAAATTTTTAAATAACGATTGATTCAGAATCAAAATCCAGTAATCTGCACAGTCTCACCGATTACACAATCTCATTTCAAATTAGACTCCGGTATGATAAAAAACCCGTGGAAAAAAAATCGTCCTTGGAAAATTTCAGTCGACCTTTAAGGTCTCCACCGTTTTCTTCCAAAGAACCAATGACAATATAAGCGTGGTTTTTAAAAGAAGATTTTTAATGTTTAACTTGTTATATACAATTTAAAGTAAGCAATATTGCAATTATAAACATTATCTTTAACTATGGGGAAAATGAAAAATATCAGTAATTTTCAAATAACAAATACGTTTAACAACAAAATTACACTTACTAAGTCGCGTTTTGTGTAGCCCTGTTTTAAAGTTAGTGGCAACATCAGTCTTTCTAGGTCTAAAGAATAGCAATAGTAAAATAAATGGCTTCAAATGTTATATTTTTGGTTAGTTTTAACAATTTAGCGTAAGAATAAGTAAATTAAATTTGTGATTAATAGGCTAATTTGACTTGAAATTAGAAATAAATATTCTTTTTCTGTTCAAAAACAAAGTTGATTTTAAAGGCTATTAATTTTCTGATTAATAATAAATAATCATTTTTCCACCCACGGAAATTCGACTAAAAACTTTCTAAATTCGTCGTTGCTTAACTTTGAAAAAAGTATTTAACATTGTTATATTGTAAAAAAAACTTTTATTATTATATAGAGAAATACTTTATATTATGCATGGAAATTGTATGTTCATTTGAGTATGCTGAAATTGGAATTGTGATGTACCCACCAAGTTGGAAAATTAGTGCTTTATTATATTTGCGATAATTGATCATTCGAACAGAATTTACATTTTTAAAATTTAAAAAACAATAAGATAGGTAACATAATATGTCGTGTTCCCCCCTTTTTTCAACATTTTTGTAAGCTCAGAGCACCCATCCGATTTTTAGAGTTCAACGGCAACTCTATTATGCAATTTACGCTCCAGTAGCTTAACACTACACTAATGGGGAACAGACGCGTCTCCTCCACGCACATCTGCGAGCAGTGTACGCTTCTGAGCGCCTTCGGGCTCAAAAACAGCATTAAAAATTCAGAAATAACACTATTTATAAGCATTGCTGGATTGCTTTCAGTCGGCCCGGTCGGCCGAACAACTTAATTTTGTGGAATCTCACCGGCTCCAGGCGGTCCATTTAGTCACTCCTGTCGACGCGCGGTGCAACCATCTCACCGTTCGGGACGGTGGCATCACTATCTCATAAGATATGCGTCGGGAGTTTGACGGTTCCATTCAGATAGAGAATTAAAATGTGCATTAAAAACATGATATCGATTTTCAAGACTAGCACTTTTAAAAAATTTAATGTATTAATTTTTTCACTTTTGCACATATTCAGCCTAAATAGCACTGTGCTAGCACATTAAAAATGTGCGGCGCAATGTGTAATATTGGTTGACACTTAAAAAATATCAATTAGCATATTTGGGCACTGTGCAGTGATCGATTAGCACTTTTTTCTACGGTTGCTATAGAAAGGGTCACGGTTACTATGGATACGGTTTTTTTGAAAGAAAAAAATAGAGAAGAGGTTCTTTTGAACTAAAAGCTGTTTACCAAAGAGTGTGCCTATCAACAGTAACAATTTATCGTTGCTTCACTTACTTTCAGAGTGATAAAACCTTCGTGGTGCACGAAGAAAGACCTGGAAGACCCTCAAAAATTGATGAAAAAATAACGCAAAAGCTGCAGACAACCGTGCAAAATGAAAGAAGAATAACGACAATAGAGCTCACAACCCATCTAAATGTGATCAAAGGCATTCTATATACTCTCCTCACTGAAAGTGGTTTTCACGCTTTTTGTGCCTATTAGCGGTTGAAATACGACAACGACGTTTGGAATGCTGCTTGTAGAATTTGCAGATCACGACCGATTTGGAAACCGTTTCATTGATAATATCATCCTTGTGGACGAGACACCATTGTCCCTTTATGTTTCCGAATTTAAAAGAGTCATAAGAATGAAAGCTGTCAAGAGAAAGCAGCTCACTGAAAATTCAGTCTTCAACTTGCCACCGAAAGGCTCTAATGCTGACCGTGTTTTTGGACGCCAATGGCATTATTCTGACAGACTTTGCTGAATTCGGTGTAAAGAGTAATATTACTTACTATTCCAATATCGTGCAGCAAACAAAGAAGGTACAACGTAGGAGCAGAGTGTGTGATGTCTATTTTTTACACTATAATGCTCCCATCCACACCATGGTTGTTCTAAATACAAAGTTTTGCTTTGATATCTTAAGTCTTTCTATATTAGTCTCATGAGTTATTGAGCACAACACGTAAAATATAGGTCCATTTACTATGATCTTTGCCGCAGTTCGTTGTGGCAACTCCGGTTCTGCTAAAACAAATTCTTTTATTTGAGGATAAATTTTTTAATATTTTATCTCAAGTTATTCTTAACGTATGTCTTCTATACTACTTTATAAGTGCTAGTGTAGTTTCTGAATCACAGCTTTGTATCAATAATTCGTTTGGCTAGATCCAAAACATGGTTCTCTCACTTTCAGAAGAGTGATTTCAACATTGATGATTGGCTGTGTTCTGAACAGTTATATACCATTACTAAAAAATCGTTCAAGATTAGTAATAAGAGATTTGCAAACTATATTCATGGCATAAGAAGTATTGTAACTTTTATAATGAGTTCTACAAATTAAATATCGAAAAGGAAAGGCCAACGCTAATGCAGATGCCTTGTCGAGAATTCCAATGGAAGAAATTCAAATATGGTCTTATTCACCATTAATTAAAATGATTGAAATTGCTAATTTGAATACAGAAATGAAAACAAATATGCAAGCATTAAAAGATACAGATATTCATCTCAAGGAATTAAAAGAGAAATTGACTGAAAATAAAATAAAACAGTATAAAATTTGTAATGGAGTTTTAAAGTATATTGATAATGGAAAAGAGTTGATAGTGATCCCAGAGAATCACAAAGAAAACATCATGATGTAGTACCATGATGGAGCACTAGATTGACATTTATCACTACGTAAAACCATGAGTCGAATTAAGGAAAAATATTATTGGGAGGATATGAGAAAAGATATCACAGAATGGATCAATTCATGTCAAATATGCGCTACAAGAAAGAATACAGGAGCAAGGACGAAAGTTCCTTTATGCCCTATGCCAGTAACCACTGCACCGATGGAAAGATGTGCAATGAATGTAATTGAACCCCTACCAGAATCGGTAAGTGGGAATAAATTTATATTAGTATTCATGGATTATTTTACCAAATTTGCTGAAGCATTTGCGATGACAAATCAAAAAGCCGAAACTATTGCTGAGATATTTGTTGAAAGGATTATTTTCAAATATGGCCCACCAAGAAGAATTTTAACAGATAGAGGTACAAATTTCCTGAGTGACACAATTAAAAGAGTAAATGATTTATTTGGGATATTAAAATTAAACACTACAGGATTTCATCCGCAAACAGACGGATTAGTAGAAAGATTCAACGGAACGTTATTGAATCGATTAGCAATACCTGTAAATCGCAAACAAGCAGATTGGGATATGTTTATATCATCAGCATTATTTATACATAATAATACAGTATCTTAAACGACAGGATACAAACCGTCATACTTAATGTATCTTCGAGATATCAGTTTACCTATAGATCTAGATTTCATACAACCAACATCTCAATTGATGGATGAACCAGATTATGTCACTATAATGACAGAGAGATTGGCTACAGTTTACAAAAAAGCCAGATTACAAATCAAGTATTCACAAGAGCAATATAAAGAGCAATATGACAGAAATGCAAAACCGCATGATTTCAAAGTTGGAGATAAAGTCAGAATATGGATGCCAACAACGAAAAAGGGATTATCACCGAAATTATCAAGGCCTTATAAAGGACCTTATGAAGTAGTAAGAGTTACTCCTACAAATCTATTTATTATCAAGAATAAAAATAGTGATTCTATAGTAGTGCATGCCAATAGATGTAAAAAGGCAGAGATTGAACCGACCAAAAGATATAATTTACGATCGAGTGCAGAAATTTGTGTAATTGAATTAAAAAATCAACCTGAAGCGAACCGGATTAAACCATAATCAGAACCAGTAGAACGTATATCCTTAAATCGAGTCAGAACTACATCAATCTCAATACCAAATACTCAAGAAGAGGACAGTGTAATGTTTTTACATGAGGATAATGTCATAAATACAGACTATCTTCAGAATGAGGATACAACTGAACAATTCTTTCAGTACTACAATGAATTAATTACACTGCAGGAAGAATATCATGAAACGGATGTAAATAATATCGCATTTCGATATGCAAGAGGAAATATTCAAAACATGGATTTTAGAGTTAAAATATATCGACCTGATTTATTTTTAGCAAAAAATGATCAAGGGAATACCCCTATAAAGGAAGCAATTCAACGAGGAAAATTCCACAAAGCAATGAAATTATTACCTACGAAACCAGAAGATCTCTATGAGTTAGCGAATTCACAATCCAAAAATGGACAAACTACTCTAATGATGGCAATATTTCATAGAGCACCCTTCAATACAGCAATAAAAACATTAATTGCATATTCAGATTTGAATATAGCTGATAATGATGGGAAAATAGCTTACCACTATAGTGTGGAGAAAGGAAATCGCAGGATACAAGATATTTTAGATGAAATAGAAAACAAGAAAATTAACAAACCAGAAGCAAGACTTAAATTGATCAGAGAAAATATTTCTAGATATCGGCGAGGTGAAAAATTAGCAAGAATGAATGACATACCTCGAAATAATAGAACATTCATCCTATCATCAGAAAACGGGAAGGAAGTGTACCTTGACAATGAACTAGAAAATTGCTCAAGAATCCGTAGTTATCACGAGAGAAAGCCAGATGCAAAGGCAAGAAAACAAGACGAGAAAATTAGACGATGGGGAGAAACTAAAATGAGTATATCACAAGAAATTGATCCAAGTCCAAAGGATACAACCGATGAGTCGTATAAAAGGGAAATTATGGGAAGTGTACCGACGATGTCGATAAATAAATGTTTAATGTGTTTTTACTTTTTGATGATTATTTTAATTAGATATGTTTCAGGTACCGGAACCATAAAGCTGAATATTGCTTACAATCATCTTTCCTTTCAGGCAATACCCAATCCAGAATATCGAACAGACGTTTGCTTTTATAGTAAATGTCAAATGTATGAGGATGAAGTAATGGACATAAATTTCAACCCAACATCCCTCCAACTCGAAATGGTAAACCAGATTCGTATTTTCATAAATAGGGATGGCAGAAGAGTATTTTCAGTTACATTTATGATAAATTTTATCCCAATGATTTACAAACCCGCACGACAAATAGTACATTACAACAGCTCACAATATGGTTGGATATTTGATATCAACCACCAAGACAATTTGAAAAATATTGAAATCATTCGTACTAATTTAGTAACGGAAGAACAAATTGTTACGAAACATCCAGCGAGTTATCGCATAACCGAGGAGAATGCGATATTCTCTAGATTAGTAATGATCGAAGCATCATCAAACATCTTTTCCTTTATTACATAATCAAATAAGTACTCATTTAAGTTATGTGATAAACTCACATGTAAAATGATACCTTTTTATCAATTTGCACGCACAGAGATAGATCTTGTTATTACTTCTGAAATAAGAATCAAAGTCTATCTACATAACCAATTACAATCACAATTTGTCATAAAGATTATCCAGATACATGAAAAGTACATTAAATCAATATGCAACGATCAAAAAACCTATACAAATTTAACATTTTACATAACACATGAGTGTAAGCTTTCATTGTTATTTTCTGTTTTTAATTCCACTTCCGAAGATGATAAATTTCAAGCCGACCCGGCACAATACCACATCAGTTTTACATTTGTCCCTTACGCCTTGTTAACTGATATAGGCACTAATCTTGCTTATTCCTTTCATTTTTGTTGTGAGATGTACACCACTATTCGATGAACAATTTAACACAATACCCTTCAAGAACACAACCACATTAATGAACTTTCTAATTTACCAGTCATCTGACTTAGTACTATCACTAAAATTGACATGGACATACAGCAACTCATCATTTATACCAGGTAAAAACATGCATGTGCAGCAGATTGAGTATGCCCCGTGGAAGATACTCATTATTTCAAATGACATTTTTGATAAATTCGACGTATATCAATATTCCATTCAGCATAAAAAATCATACAAAAACATGTATACACCTAAAACAATTCGATCTACCTTATTACCAATCAGTAAAGGGCTAGTATACAATAGAACGCCGAATCAACAAGAGGAAATACATAAATGGCCATTTATCATGTATGGTATAGGTGTTTTTGGATTAATTTTCTTGTTAATATTCTCTTTAATTAAAATTTGTAAAGAATATCAGAAAAAGATAATGACTTTAAACTTGTATCGTACATCCTTGGGGCAATACCTGCCAGGGGTGTACGTAAATGTAACACAGGTATGAAAATATTAATCAAAAATAACATGAGACGAATTAAAATCAATAATTTTAAATTATAATATTTGTTTATATTTATAATTATTAGTACACAACCATTCACCGATTTTTTATTCCCTTTTAGAATGTTCAAAAAACCCAATTTCAAGGTGCCTCGCTTCGATGCGTCGAGGAATCATCAATTCACTCCTGCCGATGAACGGAGAAATATGTGTAGAAATCAAAAGACAGCTCAATTGCCTTCGCTTTACGGGTTAAGAGAACGCGTAGTTGAAGTAAACAATCAGTATATGGACACACCCTTCCATTTACGAGATAAGAGAACTCAGAGAAATTTTTCTGAGGTTCAACGCCTACAGCAGGTTGAGGATGAAAAACATGCCCTAATAGAAGAGCATAAGCACGAGTACATGGGACAAGCTGTACCACTCCCATCAGATTGGCACCCGTCCGCACCAATACAGTTACAGGTGACCAAATTATTTCAATTTCAAGTGACGCCGCACTATTACCCCAACATGTTTTACCGGTGGATGCAATATGGATTGCCCGGTAACAAACTCATTACCAAGACAAAATTAGAATACCCGGCGAAATACCCAAACAAATTGGTGTATAACACTTACAAAAAAACGATGGTCATCGTCAAACGCAACGTCCCTGGACGAATGACCATATCAGATATTATGGGGGTGTATAGACATTCATTCCCCACTACCTTTAATCGACCCTTCTACAGAGTCACAGCTGCATATATTCATGCAGCATCAACACCTCTCCATATTACCGACGGGTCAACCGCGATTAAACTGCCGGAAAAGAAATCCATCGAAATTCAGGTCTTCCGGGTGAAAGACATCGATGAAATCGAGCAGTTAAATGATATCAGAGTCTCGACATCAGACGACGTGGGAATATACGCCGTAAAATTCTTCCTACAGGACGATCTCCCGAACCCATTTCTCGAGAATTCTTATCTGATCATCGAATCAGATATAAAAATATCAGACACCATAATTAAACAGAGAGGCTCATTCCTCAGAAAGCCCCTGACAGAAGAGGAGATACAAAACAGAATCCGTGTCATGGATGGCGAATTTGCCGTAGGTACAGATAAGAAACATCATTTAGTTTCAGTTGCAATCTTGGATTACCACGGCGCAGTCCTCATGCACACTCTGGTGCATCCAAGATCACGCATTCATGACTTCGTTACTTTTTGTCATGGAATAAAGGACTCTAATGTGCGTGACGCAATGGACGAATATCACGCGATCGTCGAGATACACCGACAACTGCAAGGCAATATTCTGGTTGGACATGATGTTCAACTAGAACTCAAGGCATGCGCAATTCCGCTGCAATCCCTACTTGGTATCCGTGATACGTCAGCGGGTAAGGTGTTCCAGAAATATGGAGTTGACAAGGATAAACCGTTCATATCCTTAGTCGCCCTAGCTAGCAAAGTCCTACAAATCGACGTCCAAAAGGGATACCACTCAGCCAAGGAGGACGCGAAAACCATTTTGTCGATCTATAAAGAAGTTGAAA